>SJXO01004725.1:0-109724 GCA_006408615.1 Connochaetes taurinus
ACCCGTAAATTTCTCCTCCCATATTGTCATCACTGGGTTTGTCATCTAGGTTTTGCTAGACTCATAAGGGATATGTGTAGCATCTACTTGCCAGCAGGAAATGTACATCAATATTTAAACTGTTTTCAAAGACTTCCAGGGAATTCTTGTGAGCTTGTGGCTGTCCTTGATGGACTGTTTTTGAAAACGTGATCCATTCATGTAATGTTTATAGGAAAATAGAAACTTCCTGAGTATGTTTCTTTAATTTATATTTTCTAGGGATTTGTAATTCCATGTAGATTTTGAAAACTGTTCACTTCCCTGTGACCTAGAGGTTAGATAAGATTTATGTATTTATATATACATACATATATCTCCCAGATAAAACTCTTTCTTAGTTCACACACCCTGTGGCTATAATTTTCACTATCTCAACAGTGTCTTTAGTAATCAGAATTATCTGGATTCTTACAGACCCAAGTGCCGGAGTCCAGCTCCAGCAGCCGGGGAATCAGCCTGAAGGGATGAGCGGTGTCGGTGGGGAATGATGTAGCCTCTGACTCGAGGTATGGAACTACATGTTTATTTCAAGCATCACATTTTCTTTTATACTTTTTCAAAAGCATTAGATCAGAAGTTTTACATTTTCAGCTCCCCCTCACCCAGATTTATTATCTCCTTGTTGTCCTTCAAACAGGGTTCCTGCTTCAGTGATTCTCTCAGAATCCTGTTTACTTGTGATTACATTGTAACTCATGCTTATGTCTGGGCTGCATACCACATTCCTCAGTGTATTTCTTATCTTTCTAAATCCTGCTTGCCCCTAGTATCCTAAGCTCACTATCTCCTAAAAAGGCTTCTAACTATTCTGAATTATTTCTAAACCCTAAACTCAGCAAACTTCCTTTGCCATAAACATCTCCCTCACAAACAGGTCTCAGAATACAATTCTTTCCATGGCCTCAAGCTGCGGCCTACGTGCTCATCCTGGGATATTCTTTGTAAAAATCCTCGAAACAATGTCAATGGTTACTTTATAGATTATTTTCTGGGCACAACTGCAGAAGCCTTTGTGCTTTCTCATGCTTTTCAAAAAAACAATAAGCACCTTAACATTCTTTCCAGCCAACTCAACCGAACAAAGGAAGAAACAGGTCACAATCACAAGAGCTAACTCCTTCATCCTGGGTCCATGCCTGCGGAATGAGGAGGGGGGGGGCTGGGGTGATACCTCCATTTTGTCAGTAATGCCTAATGTGGCTCCTGACACCCACAAATTTTTAATGTAGATCAACGTATCCATCATTATTGATAGTCCTTTTTACATCTTGTATTAATTTGCTTCTACAAGGTAAATGTATAAAGAAATTCTCCTATATGCAAAGTTTTCATGTTTTCCCTTTCAGTGAGTTAGAGAAACAGTGTTAAGTGGTTAACTTTATTTTTATTCACACATAGCCAACAGATTTTACTATATTTTCATCAGTACTTACGATTTTGAATTCCTTTTTTTTTGATTTCCATTATGATTTTGCTTATGATTTACAGTGGATCCTTGAACATCCCTCACATCATATGTAATCTGATATCCAGGCCACCCAGTGCGTGGTTCTGAGCACATGTGGTGTGGCACACCCCTTGGCTCACTGTGACTCTCCAGCCCGAATCACTATTGACCATGGGCTTTGTTTGTTTAACTAAGATGTTGTTACTTTTCAAGAGGCTTGGAATCAAGATGTTTGGAAACAACAATTTTTTCGATTCCATGCCTTTCTGCATTTGCATGGTGCAGATATGACCGCCTTTGTATGTCTCCATCCCGCAGGCTCACCTTACATGACTGCAATATCTCACCTCCTGCTGGGAGGTGGGGTCTAGGACTCTTCCTTATTAATCTGGTGAAAGCTCTTGCTCTTGATTGACCCAAGCAGTAGACATGGCAGAATGGATGTTGTATGACATCAATGTCTAGGTAATGAAAAGAACACAGCTTCTAGATGGTTCACTTTTCAGGAGATGCTCACTCTGGGGGAGCCAGGCACTGTGTTTGGATGGAGCCAAAGTATCCCATGAAGTGAGACGACATAAGGGGCCCTCGTGACAAGAAACCAATGTACCCAAAGAACAACCAGCAACAACCACTGGGCATGTGTGAGGGAGCCTTCAAGTGATTCAGCTTCTGGGCTTCAAGCTTCCCTGACACCAGTGGGAGCAGATGGGTGCTGTTCACATTGTACCATAAGCAAATTACAGATTCATGGGTCAAGCAATTTTGGTGTTATTTTAAACCCCTCAGTCCTTTGGTAACTGGAATAAGCCCTCTCCAGCATCACTTTCACACCATTCTGGCCAGCCCACACCCTTAATCTCACCACCAACCTTGGCCCCTTCTCCCCTCTCCAGCCTTTACCTCCATGAGCACAGCAGGCAGTCTGTTATCTTTCTTTCAGGGAAAATCATCGGGGGCATGAGGCCAAGACACACTCCCATTCCCTATATGGCATTTGTTGAATACCAGGTTTCAGAGGACATTTTCAGCTGTGTGTGTGAGGACTTTTTGCTGACAGCAGCTCACTACTTGGGAAAGTGAGGAGCAGTGCCTGGGCCCCCACCCTCTGTTGACCGCTTGCAGGGGACATAGGAAGCTCTTCAAAGTCCAGGTGAGCTGTGCAGAGAGAGGGACAAGTGAATGCCAGTGGCACATTAAAAGATGCAACTGATTGTATCTGGAATGGGAGGAAGCCAAGGTTGTGCCCTGGACCCTAGGGTACACATGTGAGTAATTCATGTTTCCTTCTGTGACTGTCAAGATGCTGCATGACTGAACACTCTCATGGACTCCAGGAGGTCCTCCCTGACAGGGCTGCCAGAAACAGAGCTCAGAGATACTCAGCTCCAGGGCCCATTGCCTAGAATTCTCTCCCCTCCAGTCCCACCCTGTCCCAAGTAGACCCTAGGGTACACATGTGAGTAATTCATGTTTCCTTCTGTGACTGTCAAGATGCTGCATGACTGAACACTCTCATGGACTCCAGGAGGTCCTCCCTGACAGGGCTGCCAGAAACAGAGCTCAGAGATACTCAGCTCCAGGGCCCATTGCCTAGAATTCTCTCCCCTCCAGTCCCACCCTGTCCCAAGTTGTGTTCTTTCCTCCCAGCCTCTGGACTGTATCTCCTGTGACATCTGCTCCCTCTCTGCTCTCTGTGCAGCTGAATCAATGTCACCTGGGGGCCCACAACATCACGGAACAGAGAGGATCCAGCAGGTCAGCCCCATGAGAAGAGCCATCCACCACCCAGACTGTAATGGTAAGACTTGGGCCAACGATATCATGTCACTACAGTGGGGATGCATGGCTGCACTGGTTCAGGGACACTTTCCTTCCAGGGTTCTGCATCCCTCATGACCTCATTCCTGCCTTTCCTCCTGTATGACCCCTTCCGTGGTTCAAGCACTGAGAAGAAGGCAAACCCATGACTGTCCTGAAGTCTCTGTGGGCCATCAGTAGGTAAGAATGCCTTTCTTCTTCTTCAGCTGATTAAGGCTGATTTGACAGATGCAGTGAGCCCCATCAATCTGTCCAGAAGCTGGCAGAAAATTAAGCCAGGTATAATATGCAGTGTGGCTGGCTGGAGGCAACTTGGGGTAGATATGCCCTGTGCAGATATACTATAGGAGGTAGATCATAAAGTCCAAAGGGAGGAGAAATGTATCACTTGCTATGCTGGAGATCCAAACAAGAGGAAGAATTCTTTCTTGGTGAGATCCCCAGTGTTGTCCATGCAAAACCTTGGGTTGTCAGGAGCTGCGTTAGGCATTACTGACTAAATGGAGGCACAGCTCCCAACCCCCTCTCCTCTTCCCGCAGGCACAGACCCGGGATGAAGGCGTTAGCTCTTGTGATTCTGACTTGTTCCTTCCTCTCTTTGGTTGAGTTGGCTGGAAAGAATGTTAAAGTGCTTATTGTTCTTGAGAGAAGCATGAGAAAGCACAAAGCCTTCTGCAGTTGTGTCCAGAAAATAATTGACATTTGTTCAAGGATTTTTACAAAGAATGTCCCAGGATGAGCATGTAGGCCGCAGCTTGAGGCCATGGGAAGGATTGTTATCTGAGACCTGTTTGTGAGGGAAATGTTTATGGCAAAGGATGTTTGCTGAGGTTAGGGTTTAGGAATAATTAAGAATAGTTAGATGCCTTTTTAGGAGATAGTGAGTTTAGGATACTAGTGGCAAGCAGGATTTAGAAAGATAAGAAATAAACAGGAATGTGGTATGCAGCCCAGACATAAGCATGAGTTACAATGTAATCACAAGTAAACACGATTCTGAGAGAATGGCTGAAACAGGAAGTCTGTTTGAAGGGCAATAAGGAGATAATAAATCTGGGTGAGGGGGAGCTGAAAATGAAAACCCTCTGACTTAATCCTTTTGAAAAAGTATAAAAGAAGACGTGATGCTTGAAATAAACATGTAGTTTCATACTCTGAGTCAGAGTCATTCCCCGCCGACACCGCTCATCGCTTTAGGCTGATTCCCTGGCTGCTGGAGCTGTACTCTGGCTTTGGGTCAGCTGATCTGGGAGAATGGGAGGCAATGGGAAGGAACCCCGTGCCTGTGTCCCTGGCCTTTCCTCCTCTCTGGTCTCTGTCCTGTGTCCCAGGGGATGAACACTGCTCCAAAGTCATATATAGGCAGAGGCTTTGTGCGGGAGGAGCAGCAGGATTGTCAATGCCTGGATGAAATCTCAGGACCAACAAAGGCCCTAATGTCAGCCCAGGCCCCTCACAGAGACCAGCCTGGGCATCAGCAGGGAGAATAACTGAAGAAGATGAGCTCAGCCCTTGCTCTCTCTGCCCACAGGGTAACTGCAGGGGCCCGCTCGTGTGTAATGGTGTGGCCCAGGGCATTGTGTTCTGTGGAGAAGAATGTGGGCGGACTCCATATATCTACACAACAATCTCCACTTTCTGTCTTGGATCCAAACAACAATGAGCCAGTACAAATGGCAGGGATCAGCCTGAGGTGTCCCTGGGATGGACCCCTCCATCTTCCCTGGAATGGGTGCACTGGGCAAAGTGGGTGAAGGAAAGCTGCCTGGAATTTAATAAACTTTCATATCTTGAGCAGAAATCACTGATTCCTCTTTTATTTACCTAAACACATTTGTTAGGCACCTATTCTGCCAGGCAACCATCTATTCACATCTGATCTTCCTCCTTCAGCGCATACACTGCACCCCACCCCCACCTTCCAACTCTGAAATAAAAACTCCTGCTGCACTGACAGCCAGCTCCCTCCAGTCACATGTTGCCAGTGCCAGCTCCACCTGCAGGCTGCCCTTGAGCTCCATCAGAGAAGGGAGACCCCTTCCTCAGGAACACACGATCCTCTTGTCAATGATCCTTGTTTCTCATCCATATGCCTCCTCCTCATCCACACCTAATCTCCTATCCCCCATCCCAGTGCCCAGTGGGCAACAGAAGAGAATCCAGATTTAGAAGGAGCGTCACCCGAGAAGCTCTGAGGTTGAGGGGGACCCTTGTCCATCCTAACAGAAATGGGGGAGGTTTACAACGGTGTGGCTCACTGAATGCAGTCCCTCTCCACATCAGAACAGACAGAGGTGAGAAGTCTGAGAAAGTTTCAGGAGGGCTTCAGTATTCCCAGGCCCAGCTCGAGTGTCTGTTGCAGCCCTGTCTTGGAGTCCTGAGCACTAGGGCCCTGTGAAACCTCTGGTGTCTTGACAGCACATCCTCCTTCAGCCCCAAGTGACCTTGAGGGAGCTCTCCCATCTTGGGCTGAGCCAGCCTCTCCCCACCTCCATTATTCCCATGTAGGTGTGTATATAAATATATTTATCTCTAAAGGAAACTCATTGCAATAAAAAGTTTTGGATTCAGGGGTATCCTAATGTTTCAAAGGTTTCTTATAACCTATAGGTTATTGACTCAATTTTTCCTTCTATTTATCAATAATCTCTGAATTTTATATCTACGAATGTATTTGGGAAAGTTACTAACTTTGAAAACATGCAGCTTAGGGAAGGCTACGCTGAAGGGGAGTGGTTTGCTGAACATTTGCATGGTGAGTGAGTTTTGACTGTGGCAAAATGCATTTTGGATGGAAAAGCAAGAGACATCATAGTTAAATACAGAACATATAAATAAGAACTTTAAAAGAAGTGCAGAATTCCATTATCCTCAGATCATCATTAATGCTTAAACGTGTTTCCTTTCGCTCTTTTTCTATTTGTTCATAAGATGTTGTTCCTTCAATTTACTTGGGATTGGGTTGTATAGAACTCCTCATACTGTCCTTTCCATTCCTCTTTCTTCTGTCCTCATACTGGTGAGAGGTTTGGGGTCATCAGCACATGTTTAGGATGGCCTGGCCCAGGGTTATCTGAGGCATGGTTCTCTGGACACTGGACAGAGAATACTTTGTGGGGAGTAATTATTAGGATGAGCAGCATCCGTATCTCTTTCACTGCTCACCAGTCACCAGTGTGTTTGGAGAGGAAGCCCCTTCCCACTCATGAGCACTCTGATTTGGGTGGAAGAGCCCCCATCTCAGCTTGAGGGACGCTCAATGCCAGTGGTCCCAGGGACGCTTTGTTTTGGCCCAGTGAGTATCAAGTCCAGGACTTTTGTTCAGAACTGTGGGATAAGAAAAGACATCTGGCTGGGGGGTGCACAGCTCTGGGAGGTCTGTGGGGGCACTGAGCCTCCCCTCTTTCCTTCCTCTATGCTTTGTGTCTGGAAGGAAGAAACCCCAGTGGCTGTGACCTGGGCAGAACTTCTGGAAGATGTAGCCACTCCTGCTCCTGATGGCCTTTCCTTTGCTTCCTGGGCTGGAACAGGTGAGTGACTGTCCCCATTCCTGAGGGCAGAACACATCTCACTAAACCTCTTGCAGTCCCGACCCTCTAAACCAGCTCCCATTCCAACCAAGACTACAAGTTTGATGCCACTTAGACACTCAGCAAGGAGGGATGGCGGGCTGGAAGAAAGATTTTCACTAAGATCTTTCATGGGTCTCAGACTCTCTCTCACCACCAGGAAAGTGGGTTGTGCATTTGGTGGAGGATATGAAGCTACAAAACACAAGTAAGTAAAATCCCTCAGTCCAGCCAGCATAGGACAACTCAGACAAACCATCCACAGTACAGGAATTTTTGGTGACCCAGCTTAAGAACCAGAGAATACTTCTCAGTGCTTATCACCCTTCACTCCTGCTAGGAGATAAGTCCATGGTGTGATTGATCAGAAGTGGCTAGGTGACATTACCCAAAGCTCTCTAGGTGCCTTGACTCTTCCCCAGACCCCAAGAAGTCCATTTGCTGCCCCACCTCCCCTGCTTCTCAGGCCCTCAGCTGCCCCATGGTCTTTAGCAGTGCCCACCCCCATTCCTGTAGTCTTGAATCCCACCAGTACTATCCCTATCAATCTTGGCCAAAAGCTAGCCATTCACTCGTACAGTCAAAAAAAATATTTTTTTTCTGAGATCCTGGGATGCATTAGGCTCAAGGACATGAGGATTTTACAAAATCCCCCTCTAGAAGCTCCTACTACAAGCTCACATTAATTTCATAATATTTCTGAGAAAGCTCCCAGAAGCCCTGCACTCGTGTCATTGAAAAGCACAAGACACAGTGTCACTCCCCCAGGGCTGTCTGTCACCTCAATTTCCCCTCAGCTGCAGCCCTGCCCTGAAGTCGCCGGCCCGGCACAGCTACTGGGCTGTATCTCCTGTGACTGCACGCTACTCATACCCCTACTCTGTTCTTGTGCAGCTCAACCAGCATCACCCTGGGGAGCCACAGCATCAAGAAGCAGGAGAGGGTGCAGCAGGGTCAAGTGCTTTTTCTTTCCATGTAGAAAGACATGCCTTATAAGACACCATAGTGACATTTATTGTCCTAGCACCACTTATTGAGGAGGGGAAAAATAGTCTTTTCCTCATTCTCTGCCATAAAACCTCCATCATAAACCATTGGATATATGTGTTGTTTTTTAATCACTAAGTCATGTCTGACTTTTGAGACCCCATGGGCTGTACCTTCTGGCCTTGTAACTTGGCTGATCTCTGAGCAACCTGGGATATGGAGATGGTGGAGACAGGAACCTGGAGAGCTGGTCATGCACAGGGACAAGGAGGGCTGAATGAGGGCAGAATGGGAGTGGGGGGAACCTTAGGTGAGAGTGACTGTGAGGCGTCTGAGGCCACCCTGGCCGCTGTGCCTGGAGCAGAGACAGCAGGCACCAGAGCCACCCAAGGGGAAGAGGGCAGAACTCAGGGCGAGGGCAGATTCCAGAGACGCCTGTTTCGACTTGCAGCCAGCCGGTGCACCGTCTGTGATCAGGCCCTGGGGTTCTGCGTTCCAGGGGAGATCATCGGGGGCACAGAGAGCAAGCCACACTCCCGCCCCTACATGGCCTACCTGGGAAATGTCACCTCGCAGGGGAAGCAGATGGCTTGTGGTGGTTTCCTGATAAGAAGGGACTTTGTGCTGACGGCTGCGCACTGTGCAGGAAGGGGAGACAGTGGGTCCTGTTTATCTCCAAGTGGGAGGAGCAGCCAGGGGACCAACCAGGAACAACTCCTGGGGTCTGAGGGGGAGCTCCTAGTGCTGGGTCTCTTTAGGGAGAGACAATACTTGGCCTTAAGGAAATTGTTCTCAGACTGAACAGCTGTGCTGACCCTCAGTCACTGTGAGCTCAGCTCCCCTCCCAGGAAAGGGGACCTATCCCAGTGTCCCTCTTCTAAAAGCAACTCCCCATCCCCAACCCCAACAGAAGAGATGTGGACTCACTCTTCAGGGGCCCACACAGTTCTCGGACCACTTCCTCCATGCCCTTTTTAAGAACACTGGCCTTTAGTTCCTGGGAACCTGAACCTACCCTTTCCATGGGAGACAGAGAACAGGGTCCACCTGAGACCCCACCAGTCCCCCCTTTCCTCGGACACCTCTGCCCTCAGAGAGGTGGCCCTCATTAGGGCACCTTGATTAGGAAGTACCTACCCTGTCCCCTGGGTCATCCAAGGCCCGCTCACTCCCTGGCATCCCAAAAGCCCTGGAAACTATCTCTGACCCTGGGAAAGCTCTTCCTTGAGTAAAGCCTGAGCCCCTCCCATTCCACGATTGGCTCATAAGAAGGAGGTGGGAAGAGATCGCTGACCCTGGGAGAGATAACACACCCTTTCTCAGAGTGGGCATATCTCAGCAGACGCCCCACCATCAGCGTTTCACCTTGTCCTTCTTCTCCCTCACTTAGGTCTGTAACAGTCACCCTCGGAGCCCATAACATAAAAAAGAAAGAAGTCACATGGCAGAGGCTTGAGGTCATAAAACAGTTTCCTTACCCAAAATATGACCCTGTTGGTCCCCACGACATCATGTTACTGAAGGTGCAAATTCTTCTTCCCTTTTCTTTCTCCCTGTTCTCTAGAGCTTTCTTCCCCGCTCCCTGTTCTCCAGGGCTTCCTTCCCTGTTCTCTGTTCTGCAGGCTTCCTCCCCACTCCCTGTCTCCAGGGCTTCTCCCTCAGGTCCATTACCCTCACACTTTCCCAACCTGCCTCTCACCAGCACCCCTCAGCTCAGCCTCTGGAAGGGGCTCTCATGTGGAGCAGCTGCCCTGTCCCTCCCTGGTTGCCTCCACCCGTCCCCAAGCCCATTTCCATCACTGACAGCCCTCATTTCCTTCACAGTTGGAGGAGAAAGCAAACCTGACCCTGGCCGTGTGGACAGTCCCCCTTCCACCCCCTGTCACCTTCATCCGTCCCGGGAGAATGTGCCGGGTGGCTGGCTGGGGAAAAACAGATGTGAAGGAACCAGCCTCCAGCACTCTGCAAGAGGTGAAGCTGAGACTCATGGAGCTCCGGGCCTGCAGCCACTTCCCTGCTTTTGACCACAGTCTCCAGCTGTGTGTGGGCAATCCCCAGAGCACAAAATCTGCATTTAAGGTGATTCTCAGACTACGGTCTTCCCCACAAATCACTGTCCAGGGTGCAGACCCCTTTGGAAGGAGACGGAGTTAGGAGTGTCAGCCAGTGAAAAAGTGTGAGACCTCAGGTCTGAGGAGCTGGGACTGTCCCTCTGCAGATCCTCCTCCCTCGGCCCCGTGAGGTCTCTGACCAGGGTCTGCTCAGGGTCAAGGGGTGCCGCCCAGGGTCAGGGGGTGCCAGGAAGGAATGGGAACAGCATCAGAGACATATCACTTCATGAGGAGCCCATGTTCCTGAGCCTAATGACAGGTCCGACCAACTCAGAGTTGGGACCACAGGGAGGAGGGGGTGGTTTCCCGGCTCAGCTTCTCTCGCTCCCTTTCCTTCTCTGTCCCACAGGGAGACTCAGGGGGCCCTCTTCTGTGTGCTGGGGTGGCCCAGGGCATTGTCTCCTATGGACTGTCCAATGCAAAGCCCCCCGCCGTCTTCACCCGTATCTCCCCTTACCGGCCCTGGATCGATGAGGTCCTGAAAGAGAATTAACCTGGAACCTGGGCCAGCCTGAGGGGAAACCAGAGCAGGACTCTGGCAGGTTCTCGGTGCCACTCACACTGGATCTGCCTCTGGTTTTCCTCTTAAAGCCCCATCATGTCCCTAATCCTCAGGAAGGCCGCTTCAGGTCACAGAATTCCCAATAAATCTCAGTGAACACCCGGCTTCCAGACCTGAGTGTGTGTCTCCTCTCTCTTCTCCCAGCATCAGGCATTCCAGAAGCCTTGAAAGGGGGGAGTGTGTGGTGTGTGTGTGTGAGACAGGGAGGATACAGTGAAGAACAATAGGGAGAGAAAAAAGAGAAAGGGGTTCCCTGGAGTGGCAGGATCCCTATGTCCACGTTAAAGAAGAAAGTACAGCAGATCCTCCCCTGCCTTCATCATCAACTGAGTCATCTTGAGGGCTCTTCAGAATCACCATGAACATGCTGAGTTGCAGGGTGTTTAGAGCATCCCTGGCCTCTCCCCATTATGTACCAATATCAACATGCCCCTCTTCTCTAAGTTCTGAACCAAAGATGTCTCCGGGCTTTTCTAAATGTCCCCCAAGGGACTCGCCATAGTGGCAGCTGCGGGGCAGGTAGGGAGGAGGGCAGTTGTGAAGGAGCTGCGCAGGAATCAGCCTCAGTTGAGAACCTCGGATGCATTTGGTTCACACTGGGCGCTCCTCACTGTCCACCTCGATAAGAGACGATCTACCATCTGTGCAGCTTTGATGTGAGATGCAGAGATCTTGTGTGACTGACTTCTGCAAAAGCAATACGTGGAGCTGATAAGAGGAGGGACAGCATCACAAGTCCTGCCCGAACCACAGCCACAAACGACTGCTCCCAACCACACTAGCCTGTGTGACCTCCACAATGCCCAGCCCTGTGGGCAACACAGAGGGAGAGGGTCAGTCCCGTGAGGACAGGGGGGCACTAACCCTATATCCTCGCCCAGGAGTGGAACAGCCTTGATGTGCAGGACGGAGCCTGCCCCTGGGTCTGTGTAATGCCCTGCTCCTGTGGCGCACCCCTGAGCTGGGTCATCGGCTCGCCCTTCCTGCTGAGTGTCAGCCTGGACCCCTGCTCTGTGTCCTTGGAGACCAGCCCGGAGCCGACAGTCCTGCAGCATCTCCCTGTGGAGCAGATCGGGGACCTGGGAGAGGAGACGGAGCTGCCCCCTGGGTGCAGTGAAGCACCGGCCATGTCCTGCCCTGGGCTCCGATGGAGGCCGGGTAAGGCTGCTATCGCCTAGAGGGGTCTTAAGATAGGAGGGCAGGACCAGGAGTTGATCTGGCTCAGTCTTTCCCCTTTCGTGTCCCCACTCTGGGGTGTGACAACATAGCTCCCGGGCATTGTCTTCTATGGACAAAATAATGTGTCACCTCCAGGGTCCTGCACCAAAGTCTCAAGTTTCCTGCCCTGGATAAAGAAAACGAGGAAAAGCCTCTGACTGCAGGAACCAGACCATCTTCCCTGGGGCTGATCCAGAATCACACTGCAGGGTTGGGATTGCCCATAGCTCAATAAATGTCTCTCAGCAGAGCTCAAAGGGCTGGTTGCTTATTTATTCACTGACTCCTATTCACAAATGCTCACTGTGTGTTTAGAAAGGCAATGACAGGATTCTGCTGTTTTCTGCTTCCTCCTCTCCCTGTTCCCACCATCTCTTTCCCTGAACCCCACGCAAAGCTGTTACCCAGCTCTGCTTCCCCACACCTGTCTTCCAGGGCCGGCCCTCCCGCCAGAGCTGAAGCTGAGCACCATCAGGGGAAAACATGAACTTCTCTGGTCCTGGGGCTCAGGGTGCGCTCCTTAGCTCCTTGCTCTGGGTACATGGCAGGGAGGCGTGGGTCACACCATGGGTCCCCAACACCAAGAGCACAGCCTGGGGCTGCAGCTCCAGGACAGAGCCTCTCCTACTGGGGAGGGGGGCCACCTGAGCTGACCTTTAACCCCCATAGCCAGGGGAGCTGACCAAGAGCAGGGCTGGGTCTCCCGAGAAGCCCCTCGTTCTCATCCAGCCCCTCGTTCTCATCCAGACTGAGTAGGAGTGTTATTACATTAACTCTAGAACATCAATCATTTTGTTTCTAGACATGAAACAAATCTCTGCTCTGCTCACTGGAGCATACTCGCCCCCTGGGGGAGGGGGCAGCAGGGAGGGAAGAGAAGGAACAGGGCAGGCTTATTTTTTACTCTTAACGTGCTGTGCTGTGCTTAGTCACTCAGTCGCTCAGTCATGTCCGACTCATTGCGAACCCATAAACTGTAGCCTGCCAGGCTCCTCTGTCCACGGAATTCTCCAGGCAAGAATATTGGAGTGGGTAGCTTTCCCTTCTCCAGGGGATCTTCCCAACCCAGGGATCGAATCCAAGTCTCACCACATTGCAGGTGGATTCTATACCAGCTGAGCTACCAGGGAAGCCCACTTTTAATATAGCAGGTAGAAATGTCACTGCACACACTCAAATGGTAGGAACACCCATTGGAAAGGCAATTAGAATCTGACTCTAAACACTCATCCATTGGATGGACCAGAAACAGGCTCCTGTCATGGCTGCAAGCTCCTGCCTGTGCAAACCAAACTGCAGTCAGGGAGGCCCACGAGGTCTGGACAAACGGAGAAGCGCCTCTGCTCTTAGGCCGTCATGGTTGCTGCTGCTCCATAGGGTCCAAGACAACCTAGATTTTTCATCCTTGGGAAGGTCTTGGTTTGGAGAGTATGTGATTTTTGCTGGGCAAGGATCTCCCTGTGCTGGTCTCCCCTCACCAGACACTTCCGTCTGCCATCCCTCCAGGGTCTTGACTGTTGTGCTGAGCTGCCTGGGAGCTGAGTGTGAGTTCCAGCCCTTGGCTGGTGACGCCCTACCCCTACACACTGCACTTGCTTCTCTAGGGCATGTGTCAATATTCTAGGATATAGTTACTCTATAGGCAGGCCCTTTCCCCTCTGGTTGTGCACAAATCACGCAGCAACACAATCTCCTAGGGACCTGGGGCACGTTTACATAGGAAGAGCAGTGATGACACAGCTTCTGATTTGGAGCTGAAAAAATCCCAAGATTTACTTAGGGACCCAGCTCCTTGATTGAAAATCGCACAAAAGGAAAACAAAGAAACAAAAATGTACTGTTTAAAAAATGAACCTAGCCACATACATATTCAGCTCAAGTATAAGATTTACTTTGAGGAAATGGTTCTGTGGTTTGAAAAAGTTTAAGAATATTTGTTGCAGACTCTCGTCCTCCTTCGAGAGATGAGGGGGACAGTCCCAGGAGGGACAGTGAGTGCCTGGAGGCCCCAAGAGTTAGGACAGAGCCTGGGCTCAGCCAGGCCCCTGAGAGCCAGGCCAGCAAGAGGACTTCCATGTTTTCTAACCCTGCCCCCTGATGACTTCCTGCCATCCCTGGACAGACAGGAGCCTCTGCTCAGATACCTCCCTCCACGCAGAGCGAGTCCCTGGGCTCCCATGGCAGCCGTTCTCTGACAAGTACTCAGACAGCTTCCTGGTGAGCTGTTCTGTCTGCTCATGGGCACAATCAGATGAAGGTGGGTAAGCACCTAAAACATGCTGATTTCTTCAAATCTTCTGGTCTGTGGAAATGTCCTCCATCCCCCACTTTTGAGGAAACAGTCCTTAACTTGTTTAAAGATCTTTGCAATGGAAATAAAAAATAAAATAAAATAAAATAAAATATCCCTGGACTTCCCTGGTGGCTCAATGGATAAGAATCTGCCTGCTAATGCAGGGGGCATGAGTTCGATCCTTGATCTGGGAAGATTCTGCCTGATTCAGAACAAGTAACCTGTGCAGGACAACTACTGAGCCTGCATGCTGTAACTACCGAAGCCTGTGTGCCTAGAGGCTATGCTCTGCAGCAAGCATAGCCAGCACAGTGAGAGGCCTGCACACCTGAGCGAAGAATAGCCACTCTAGAGAAAGCCCCCATGGAGCAACGGAGACCCTGCGCAGCCAGAAAGAAATACATAAATGAATACAATTGTTAAAATATCTGTAATGACCTCCAGTGAAACGCCTCTACTGACCAAGGCCCCTGCCACCACTTTTTCCGCCCAGACCCACAAGAAGATTCAGTTCCCAATATACCTGCGGGGAGAGAACCGCAGGCCAGCTCTGGGGATGATGGACCGGAAAGGACAAGCCCTTGCTAGTCTGTTTCGGGAATGTGCTTTGGAACAGGAACGGCTGTGCCCTCCCTGCCCATGACCGTGCGGCTGTTGGTACTGCAGTGGTCTTGCAGGGTTTACTTCCTGTCTCTGTATCCCACACAGCACGACTTTTGGCCAACAAATGTTTTACTGTGAAAGAATGCTGAAGCCATGAGGTCATGTCCCATATCACCCAGAAACAGCTGGCCCGAGAATTGTGTAAGACTTAGTAATGTAGATGGTGGAAAGACAACCGCCTTCAAGATTGGGATGCTGTCTTTCAGGATGTGGTATGTGCTTTAGGCCAGCAGTGAGTATAGGGTGTTGTTTCTCTCCTAGCTAGAATACATGGTTCTAGAGGCAACGAAGTGACCACAGGGGGTGGCTCTCATTCCTACTATTACACCTATTAACTCTGTCTCAGAAGGTTTCCTTCTGTCTCTATGACCACCCAGAAACAGCTGGCCCGAGAATTGTGTAAGACTTAGTAATGTAGATGGTGGAAAGACAACCGCCTTCAAGATTGGGATGCTGTCTTTCAGGATGTGGTATGTGCTTTAGGCCAGCAGTGAGTATAGGGTGTTGTTTCTCTCCTAGCTAGAATACATGGTTCTAGAGGCAACGAAGTGACCACAGGGGGTGGCTCTCATTCCTACTATTACACCTATTAACTCTGTCTCAGAAGGTTTCCTTCTGTCTCTATGACCTTGGACTCTTCTGATTTTTAGAGGCCTTAATTTGTAGGAAAGCAGTCGACAGACAGATCAACTTACTGTGCAAGTTAGGTGGGTGATCCTAATTGCCGAGGGAAGATGAGATTCCCTGTGTTACATCTTGGTAACTTGGTATTTCCATTCCTATTAGTGATGGTCAGTGAAAGGCTACTTTAGCCCAATACACATAAGACCACTAAAATCCTTGAAGAATAAAGAATCCCACTAGCTGACAGACTTGAGATAAGATTCCTCTGTATGCTTCTCAGATGATAAAATTCCCATCCTTGTAATGATCTCCCAGTCTCCTTGGTCAAGGACCCTTTCAAATTTCCTGGAGAAAGAGATGTGTTTGTGTGTGTGTGTGTGTGTATCCATCTGGTCTAATGTGTTATTTAAGACCTTTGTTTTCTTATTTATTTTTTATCTGAATGATCTGTCCATTGAAGTAATTGGGGTGTTAAAGTCCCATATTTTTACTGCATTACCATCAATTTCTCCCTTTATACTTGTTAACATTTATGTTTTAAGGTGCTCCTATGTTGGTTGTGTATATATCTAAAATTGATATATCTTCTACTTGGATCGATCCCTTGATCGTTATGTAATGTTCTTATTTGTCTCTTGTCAGTCTTTGTTTTACAACTATTTTGTCCGATACAAGTATTGCTACCCTGACTTTAATTTTGTTTCCATTTGCTTGGAGTACGTTTTCTATCCCCTTATTTTCAGTCTGTGAGTATCTGTAGATCTGAAGTGAGTCTCTTGTAGGCAGCATATGTATGAATCTTGTTTCTGCATCCATTTAGGTATTCCATGCCTTTTAATTGGCTCATTTAGTCCATTTATATTTAAAGTAGTTATTGATAGGTATGTACTTTTTGCCATTTTGTTCACTGTTTTTCAGTTGTTTTCATGCTTCTTTTCTTGTTTCTTCTTTTGCTCTCTTCCCTTGTGATTTGATGATTATCCTTAGTTTTACATTTGGATTCTTTTCTTTTTTTTCTTTGTGTGTATCTAGTATAGATTTTTGGTGTGTGATTACCATCAGGCTTATATATATGTATCAATATATATACATCAGTATTCTATAACTAATTATTTTCAATTGTTGGGCTCTTAAGTTTAACACATCCTTACGACTCTGCATTTTTATCCCTCTCATTGTTCATTTTTTGACATTGTACTTTATGGCTTTTTATTTCAAGTATTCGTTAACTACCTATTGTGGATATAGATGATTTTACTACTTTTATCTCTTAACTTTCTTACTAGCTTTATAAGTGGTTGATAGCTACCCTGAAGGTTGTTGCTGTTCAGTTGCTCAGTCATGTCCAACTCTGTGACCTCATGGACTGCTGCATGCCAGGCTTCCCTGTCCTTCACTCTCTCCCAGACAAATACACCTTCATTTTTCCTTACCGATGAGACTTTTTCTTTGATAATTTTCATACTTCTAGTGTGGTCTTTTCTTTTTCGCTTAGGGAAGACCATATAACATTTCTTATAAGGCTGTCTTTGTGTTGCTGAACTCCTAGCTTTTGCTTGTTGTAAAACTTTATCTTTCTCCTTCAAATACAGCCTGCCCAGTGGAGTACTCTTGGTTATAAGACTTTTTTTCTTCACTGGAAATATGTCATGCCACTCCTTTCTGGCTTGCAAATATTTTGTTGAAAAGTCTGCTGGTAGCTGATCGTTCCCCTATACATAACTTTTTGCTTTTCCTTTACTGATTTTAATGTTCATATTAATTTAAAATTAATATTTAATTTTTGCCATTTCAATTACAGTATCTCAATGTGGTCATCTTTGTGTTTATCCTCTTTGGGACTGTCTGTGTTTCCTGGACCTGGACATTTCTTTCTTTTCCTATGTTAGGGAAGTTTTCAGCTATTATGTCTTCAAATATGGTGTCTAACCCTTTTCTTCTCTCTTCTCCTCCTGGGACTCCTATGCTGTGAATATCAGTATCCTTGATATTATCTCAGAGTTCTCTTAAACTGTCCTCATTAAAAACATTCTTTCTCTCTCACTCTCTCTCTCTTTCTTCTGTTCAGGTTGAGTGAATTCTGCTGCTCTCTCTTCTATTTTGCTGATCCACTCCACTGTATCATCTAATCTACTATTGATTCCTTCTAGTGTATTTTAAATTTCAGTTATTGTATTCTTCAGTTCTGCTTGGTTCTTCTTTAGATTTTCTAACTCTTTGTTTTTATATAGATCAACTCTTTGTGATATATGTTGCAATAATTTTTTCCTGAATTATTGTCTGTATTTTGGTTTTGCTTATGCTTGATTTTTGAGATACAAACTTTAAAAAATGGTATTTTACATATCACAATTTATTTGTCAATCTCTTCTTGTAATGTTTCTGTATTTAGAGTCATTGCTAGAAGACCTCTAATTTCCTTAAGGGATTTATCCACATTTTTTTATTACTATGGATTTGTTTCATACATTTGTGTCTTGTATTTTGCACTTACTCAGGTGGTTTATATGATGTATGACTAGCTTATTGCTCTGATATCATTTATTAAAAAGTAGTACTTTCACCCAGAGATTTTTTTTTCTTTAATGTCACCTCAGTGTACTACATGTTCATATGTCCTTGGGAATGTTTTTGGATTTTCTATTCTTTTTCTTTGGTCTGTCTGATCATGAGTGGGCAACACACTGTTTTCAGAAAATACATCTTATGGGATGTTTTTTAATATCTAACTAGTTATTCCTTCATGCTATTTTCCAAATAAAATTTAGACATTAGCTAGAACTTCCTAACAATAGGAGAAAAAATTTTTTTTTAATTGGAATTACATTTTTATATTAACTTTGGGAGAATCAGTGCCTTTTTGGTGTGGTTCTACCCTATCAGAGAACTGATTGTCTTTCTATTTCTAAAGTCTGTTTTTATATTTTTCAAGAATCCTTTAACATTTTGCTCAATTAGTGTTTCACAATTCTGGTTATGTTTCTCCCAAGCTCTTTGTGTTTTTTGTTGCTGCTGTGACAGATTATCTTTTCAAATGTATCTTCAAACTGGTTGTTGTTCATATACATGAAGCCTATGGATCTCCTTTTACTTTTGAAATAATCTCAGGCTTATGGAAAAGTAGCAATTATAATACAAAAATGTTAATTTTCCTGAACCGTTTGAGAGTAAAGTTACTGACATGGTGTTCCATCAGTCCTCAAAAACTTTAGAGGGCAATTTCTACAAACAAGGAAATGCTTATGTGACCACAATTCAACCATCAAATCCGGGAAATTAACATTGATGCCCCCAATACCATCTAATCTTCAGATAGTAATAAACTGGGTCACTTGCCTTAATATGTTTAATTACTTGAGTAGTCCCCACAGAGACTTATAAAACAGATCTCTTCCTCATCTTCTCCAAGGGCATCCCCTGCTCTCCCCTCCCAGGCTCTGGGGATCCACGTCAGGCAGCCGCTTCAAAGCAACGCCCGCCTCGCCCTATTTGTCCTGCTCTGACACATCCCACCAGACTGCCCTTTCTGTTGGAGTCCCTGAATCCTCCTTGAGCTCCTTTACCACCTACTGGTCCACTCTTGTGTAAGCACCCTCCTCACAGCCCTTGGATGTTCGTCCCTACGTAGTAGTAGTACTGAAAGTCGCTCAGTCGTGTCTGACTCTGTGACCCCATGGACTGTAGCCTGCCAGGCTCCCCTGTCCATGGGATTCTCCAGGCGAGAATACTGGAGTGGGTTGCCACGCGCTCCTGCATTCCCTACGGAAGGCAACATTCCTCACTTCACTTTTGTTCTGATATCTCATCCAGGTCATCCAGTGCAGGGTGTCCAAGCCCATGCGGGATGAGGATACCGCTTGGTTCACTGTGACTCTCTTGCCAGAATCACTGTCGACCAAGGGCTTTGTTTCTATAACTAAGCTGTTGTTGCTTTTTAAGAGGCTTGGGATCAAGATGTTTAGAAACAACAGTTGTTTTGATTCCATGACTTCCCCCATTTTCATGATGGGGACGTGACTGCCGCTGCATATCTCCATCCCACAGGCTCTTCTTACGTGACTGCAACAAAGGAGGTCTAGGGCTCTCCTTTTATAATCTGGGTGAGGGGAGCTCTTGATTGCCCTATGCAGTGGAATATAGTAGAATAGGTGCCATATGACATCAAAATCTAGGTAATAAAAAAAACACAGCTTCTAGATGGCTCACTTTTTAGGAGGTGCTCACTCTGGGGAAACCAACCACTGTGTAATGAGGGAGGCAAAGAATCCCATGAAGTGATACAACTTGAGAGGCTCTTGTGGAGAAAAAGCAACGTGCCGAGTGGATAGCCAGCACCAACCAGTGGGCATGTGTGAACAATCCTTCAAGTGATTCAGCCTCCAGGCTTCGAGCAGCCCTGATACCAAGGTGAGTAGAGGGATGTCATCCACACTGTACCTGGAGCAAAATGCAGATGGGTAATCAATGTTGCTGTTGTTTTAAACCATTGAGTCCTTTAGTAAGTGGTATAAGCCCTCCTCAGCATCACTTTCACACCATTATGTCTATTCCACATTGTGGATCTTGCCTTTATAGTCTGATCATGATGGTTTATCTCCTCTACATGAAGCAAGGAATCTCATCTTCAATATTTCTCACATTCTTGCTGAAGAAGGGTCTCAATACACAGTCACCTTGGTGATCTAATATGAACCATGCAAAGACTTTCTTTGATCTATTATCACGAGGCCCAGGTTTCTTAAGGACTGGCTGATACATCCACCCCCCTTGATCCCCACCCCACCTAGTGGATGAAAACTTACAAGAGGCTTTAATTAAATTCAAATAAAAAGTCCACTCTGACTACAAAGAAGTGGTTTGAGGCTTTCAGATAAGGCTCACGTGACAAAGGCCACGTGGAAGGGGACGACTCAGGGTTAAAAGATCAGAAGGAAGCAGCAGCCACTCAGATCTGGGCAGCCTTCCTGGAGAGATGGTCCTGTTCTTGCTCCTGGTGGCCCTTCTGTCCCCTACTGGGGAGGCAGGTGAGTGAAGGTCCCACACTCAGAGGCCCAGTCCCACCCCTCATGGACAGACCTGCCCAGATGCTGCACTCATGTCCATCTAAGAAAATTTCTGAACTCAGGGAAACCTTGATCCCATCTCCGCTGTTCAAACTTTGGCTCCATGAGCACAGCGGGCAGGCTGGAATCTTTCTTTCAGGGAAAATCATCGGGGGCCATGAGGCCAAGCCTCACTCTCGTCCCTACATGGCGTTTCTTCGGTTCAAGACTTCAGGAAAATCTTACAAATGTGGGGGTTTCCTTGTGCGTGAGGACTTCGTGCTGACAGCAGCTCACTGCCTGGGAAGGTGAGGAGCAGGGCCCGGGCCCCCATCTCTCTGCTGAGCCCTCCCAGGGAACCCTCTTAGGAGCTGCAGACCTGTGCCACCAGGTAACACAGGAAGCTATTCAGACACTGGGGAGAGAGGGACAGGTCAATGCCAGTCGTGCATGGAGAGAAGGGACTGATCAAACCTGGAACATAAGGAAGCCAAGGTTGTGGCCTGGAGCCCACAGTGCAAATGTGAGAAATTCATGTTTTCCTTAGAGACAGGCAAGATAGAGCAGGACTGAACACCCTCCGTGGACTACAGGAACTGCCACCGTGCCCAGGCTGCCAGGGAGCAGACAGTTTAGAGATGCTCAGCCCTAGGGCCCACTGCCTAGAATTTTGCCACACCCTCCCCTGCCCCACTCCAAGTTTTGCCCTGTCCCAAACTGTGCTCTTTCCTCCCAGTTCCTGGACCATTGCTCCTGTGACACCCCCTCCCTTTCTGCTCTCTGTGCAGCTCAATCAGCGTCACCCTGGGGGCCCACAGCATTGTGGACCAAGAGAGGACCCAGCAGGTCATCCCAGTGAGAAGAGCCATCCCGCACCCACACTATAATGATAAAACTTTTGCCAACGACATCATGTTACTGCAGGTGGGACACGTGGCTGCACTGAGTCTGGGACACTTCCATCCAGGGTTCTGCATCCCCCATGACCTCATTCCAGACCCTCCTCCTGTACACCCCCTCCGTGGTCCCAATGCTGAGAAGAAGGCAACCCCATTATTGTCCTGCAGCCTCTGTGGGCCAACAGTAGGTGAGAATGCTTTTCCTCTACATTCAGCTGTCTAGGAAGGCGGACATGACGGATGCAGTGAGCCTCATCAATCTGCCCAGGAGCTGGGAGAAGGTGAAGCCAGGGATGATGTGCAGTGTGGCTGGCTGGGGGCACCTGGGGGTAAATATGCCCTCTGCAGACAAACTACAGGAGGTGGATCTTGAAGTCCAAAGTGAGGAGAAATGTGTTGCTCGCTTCAAATACTACATCCCCATCACGCAGATATGTGCTGGAGATCCAAGCAAGAGGAAGAATTCTTTCTTTGTGAGATACTCAGTGTTATATGTGCAACAACCTGGGCCCAACTGAGCTGGGATGATGGGTGGCCATGGGAAGAAAGCTCGTCCCTGTGTTCCCGGCCTGTCCTCCTATCTGGTCAGTGTCCTGTGTCCCTGGGGGGTGAACACTGCCCCACAGTCACAAATGGGTGAGGCTTCCTGCAGGAGGAGCAGCAGGATTGTCAATGCAAGGGTGAGACCTCAGGACCAACAAAGCCCTGATATCAGCCAGGACCCCTAACTGAGCCCACCCACCCCAGGGTGGCAAGGAGACCAGACTTGAAGAAGGTGAGTTCAGACCTGAACAAGGTGAGCTCAACCCTTGCTCTCTCTGCCTACAGGGTGACTCTGGGGGCCCTCTCGTGTGTAATGGTGTGGCCCAGGGCATTGTGTCCAATGGAAGAGATGATGGGACAGCTCCAAATGTCTACACCAGAATCTCCAGCTTTCTGTCCTGGATCCAGAGTACAATGAGATGGTACAAACGCCAGGGATCAGAATGACGTGTCCTCGAGGTGGACCCTTCCATCTTCCCTGGGATTGGAAGCACTGGTCAAAGTGTGTGGAGGAAGGTTGCCTGGAACTTAATAAACATTCATCTCTTGAAAAGAAATCACTGATTTCTCTGTTATTCACAAATTCATTAGGTACCTTCTCTGTCAGGGATACATCTGTTCACATTTCTGATCTGTTAGCGGCTTCCCCCTCCAGCACATACACTGCTCCTCCCACCCCCACCTTCCATTCTCTGGAATAAAATCTTCTGCTGTACCTACAGCATGTCCCCAGTGCCAGCTCCCCCTCAGGCTGCCCGTGAGCTCCATCAGAGAAGGGAGACCCCTCCTCAGGAACACAGGACCCCCTTGTCCACAACACTTGTGTCTCATCCATATGCCCTCCTCCTCGTCAACACCTACTTCCCTCCCCACATTCCAGTGTCCAGGGGGCAACAGAAGAGAATTCAGATTTGGAAAGGGGACCACCTGAGAAATTCTGGGGATGAGAGGGGCACTTGTCCACCCTAACAGAAATGGGGGAGGTTTACAAAGGTGTGGCTCACCCCATGAGTGTTCCCTCCCTGCATCAGAGGAGACAGAGGTCAGAAGCCTAAGAAAGTTTCAGAAGGCCTTCAGTATGCCTAGGGCCAGCTTGAGTTCCTGTCACAGCTCGTCTTGGCGTCCTGGGCCCAGGGCTGTGTGCAGCCTCTGGTGTCCTAAGGTCACATCCTCCTTCAGCCCCAAGTGACCTTCAAGGAGCTCCTCCACCTCAGGCTGAGCCAGCCTCTCCCATCTCCATCATTCCCACATGTATGTATGTTTCTATAAAGGGAAGTCATAGTAACAAAAATTTTTAGATGCAAAGTATCCTAATATTTCAAAGATGTCCCATATCCAATAGCTTATTGAATAATTTTTCTGTTCTATCTTTCAATAATCTCTGAATTTTCATGTGAGAATCTATTCAGGAAAGTAATCTCATTTTTAAAACATGCAGCTTAGAGAAGGCTGGGCTAAACAGAAGTGATTTGCTGGACCTTTGCACGGTGAGTGAACTTCCACCATGGCAAAATGTATTTTGTGTGTAAAAGCAGCACATATAATTATATAAAATAGCTAAATACAGAACATATAAGTAAGAAATTTAAAATTGCCTACAATTTCACCACCCACAGATCATCATCATCAATGGTTAAGCTTGTGTCCTTCCACTCTGTTTATTCATAAGATGCTCTTGCTACAACTCCCTGGGACTTGGCTTGTTTAGAACTCATGCGATCTTTTCCATTCCTCTTTCTTCTGTCTCATACTGGTGACAGTGTTGGAATCATCTGCACATGTTCAGAATGGCCTGGCCTAGAACATCAGAGATGTGGTTCTCTCATCTCTGGACAGGGAATATTAGTGGAGAGTAATTATTAGGGTGATCATCATCACTTATCTCATCACCTCACACCAGTAACCAACATTTTTGGAGAGGAAGTCTCTTCCCCTCACAAGAACCCTGATTTGGATGGGACAGCCCCCAACTCGGCTCAAGGGATGCTGGATACCTCAGCACAAGCCGAGCCAGTCAGGTCACTGAAAGCTGAAGGGCCCAGTGATGGTTGGTTTTGGTCCAATGAGCATCAAGTCCAAGGCTTTTGTTCAACACTGTGGGATAAGAAAATTTCTGTCACAGAATATTTACATTTGAAGAGCTGATTGTAAGCATGACAAAAATGTGAGGCTGGAACCCTGGCAAGATAGGAAATGGGGTTGCTGTTTGGTTCACTTTGGGGAGTTCAGGTCTATCTGCTCCCAAACCAAGTTCAGCCACTTTCTCACACTTGGCAATGAGCAGACTCCTCATCATAATACTCACCGGCTTGTCCTCTACCCACCTATTCTAGGTCTACCACTGTGCCCTGTCAGCTTCACAGGGGCAGGAGCTGAATCTCTCATATCCCTGAACCTCCCCTATTGAGTAATTATTCATCATATTATCAGAATCATAAAAGTACCAAGAGTGGAAAAGTGGAGATTCAATTACTGAGAAGCTCCTGGGGATCCAGCCCCTCTTGGTGTGATAGGGAAGAACTTTGGTGTTCTGTTAGTTAACAGTAATGGTATATTGCCTATAACATTAATTATACGTGATGACACATCTCTAGAAACGCTGGCTCCCAGGTAATGAGCTTTAAGTTAAAATACCTTTGTTTAGCTCACAGGAAACAAGCCAAGTGATGAAAGACTGCAGGACAGAAGAAATTAACACAACCATCCTCAGGCTAGTGGAACCAGGAAATGTTTAGCTTTACTCCATTCCCTTCTAGTATAAAGGTAGCCTGAATTCTAAGTCAGGTTAGGTGGTTCTTTGAAACACGAGTCCACCATCTCCTTGGTCTGCTAGCTTTCTGAATAAAGTTACTATTCCTTGTTTCAACAACTCATGTCATGATTTATTGTACTGTTGCTTGGCAAGTAGTACAAGGTTGGACTAGATAACACTGGCTGCACCACAGGCTTCTCTTTCTTATTCCTTCTGGTGAGTCTTTGTGTGCGAGTGTGGTGATGGGTCATTCTCTCCCAATCCAGGGCAGAGAAGGTGGTCATCTGTGGCATGCTGACACCTGGCTAGGGAGGAGTGCACCTCTGGGATGTCTGTGGGGACACTGAGCCTCCCTTCCTTCCTTCCCCTGTGCTTTGTGTCTGGAAGGAAGAAACCCCAGCAGCTGTGACCTGGACAGACCTTCAGGAAGATGCTACCACTCCTGCTCCTGATGGCCTTTTTTCTGCCTCTTGCGCTGGGACTGGTGAGTGATCGCCCATTCCTGAGGGTGTAGTCCTTCTCACCAAGCCTCCCGCAGTCCTGATCCTTCTGCACAGATCTAATTTCTGAACCAGGTCCCATCCCAACGAAGAACACTAGTTTGATGCCACATAGACACTCAGCAAGGAGACGTGGCGGGCAAGCAGGGAGATTTTCACTAAGATCTTTCATGGGTCTCAGCCTGTCTCTCACCACCAGAGAAATGGGTTGTGCATTTGGTAGAGGATGTGAAGCTACAAAACACAAGTAAGTAAAATCCCTCACACCAGCCAGGAAAACACAACTCAGACAAACCAACCACAGTATGGGAGTTGTCAGTGGACCCAGCTTATGAACCAGTGCCTTCCACCCCTCAGTCCTGTCCAGGATAGGAGCCAGGTGTGCGATTGATCAGAAGTGGCTAGATGACAGCACCCAAAGCTCTCCAGGTGTCTTGGCTCTTTCCCAGGCCCCAAGCAGCTCATTTTCTGCCCCATCTCCCATGCCTCTCAGGCCCTTAGCTACTCCACTGTGGCAGTGCCCTCCACCCACCCCCGTGAACTGAAATCCCAACAACCTCAGCCAAAAGCTAATGGGAGGTCACTTGTGCAGCCAAAGAACATTTCTGAGCTCCTGCATGCATTATGCCCTAGGACATGAGGATTTTAGAAAACTCACCTCTATAAGTTCCTCATGCAAACTCACATTCAGCTCAGTTCAGTTCAGTCGCTCAGTCGTGTCTGACTCTTTGCGACCCCATGAAGGGGTATGATAGGGAAGAACTTTGGTATTCTGTTCAATAGTCACTAATGGTATATTGTCTATAAAATTAATTATACATGATGGCACACCTCAGAGAACACTGGCCTCCAGGTAGTGAGTGTTAAGCTGCTGCTGCTGCTGCTAAGTCACTTCAGTCGTGTCCGACTCTGTGTGACCCCATAGATGGAAGCCCACCAGGCTCCCCCATCCCTGGGATTCTCCAGGCAAGAACACTGGAGTGGGTTGCCATTTCTTTCTCCAGAGCGTTAAGCTAAGATACCTTTGTTTAGCTCACAGGAAACAAGCCCACTGATGAAAGACTGCAGGTCAGAAGAAATTAACACAACCATCCTGAGGCTGATTGGAACTTTGACTTTACTATATTCCCTTCTAGTATAAAAGTAGCCTGAATTCTAACTCAGGTTAGGTGGTTCTTTGAAACATGAGTCCACCATCTTCTTGGTCTGCTAGCTTTCTGAATAAAGTTGCTATTCCTTCTTTTAACAACTCATCTCATGATTTATTGGCCCATTGCTTAGCAACTAGCACAAGCTTGAACTAGGTAACAGTGGCTGTACCACAGGCTTCACTACTTCTTCCTTCTGGTGAGTCTTTGTGTGCGAGTGTGGTGATGGTGTCATTCTCTCCCAATCCAGGGCAGAGAAGGTGGTCATCTGTAGCATGCTAACACCCGGCTAGGGGGGAGCACAGTTCTGGAAGGTCTGTGGGGACACTGAAGCTCCCCTCCTTTCTTCCCCTGTGCTTTGTGTCTGGAAGGAAGAAACCCCAGCAGCTGTGAGCTGGACAGACCTTTGGGAAGATGCAGCCACTCCTGCCAGAGAAGGCAATGGCACCCCACTCCAGTACTCTTGCCTGGAAAATCCCATGGACAGGGGAGCCTGGTAGGCTGAAGTCTATGGAGTCGCTAAGAACCAGGTCGCATCCCAACCAAGAACATTTTGATGCCACATAGACACTCAGCAACGAGAGGTGGCAGGCAAGCAGGGAGATTTTCACTAAGATCTTTCATGGGTCTCAGCCTGTCTCTCACCACCAGAGAAATGGGTTGTGCATTTGGTAGAGGATGTGAAGCTACAAAACACAAGTAAAATTCCTCACTCCAGCCACAAAAAGACAACCCAGACAAACCAACCACAGTACGGGAGTTGGCAGTGGACCCGGCTTATGAACCAGTGCCTTCCACCCCTCAGTCCTGTCCAGGATAGGAGCCAGGTGTGCGATTGATCAGAACTGGCTCGATGACAGCACCCAAAGCTCTCCAGGTGTCTTGGCTCTTTCCCAGGCCCCAAGCAGCTCCTTTTCTGCCCCACCTCCCCTGCCTCTCAGGCCCTTAGCTACTCCACTGTCTGTGGCAGTGTCCTCCACCCACCCCTGTGACCTGAAACCCCAACAACCTCAGCCAAAAGCTAATGGGAGGCCACTTGTGCAGCCAAAGAACATTTTCTGAGATCCTGCATGTGTTATGCCCTAGGACATGAGGACTTTGTAACTCTATAAGCTCCTCGTGTAAGGTCACATTAGTTTCACAATATTCCTGAGAAAGCTCCCAGAAGCCCTGCACTCATGTCATTGAAAAGCACAAGACACAGTGTCACTTCCCCTGGGCCGTCTGTCACCTCAATTTCCCCTCAGCTGCAGCCCTGCCCTGAAGTTGCCGTCCCGGCACAGCTCCTTGGCTGTATCTCCTGTGACTCCACGCTCCTCGTACCTCTACTCTGTTCTCTGTGCAGCTCAATCAACAACACCCTGGGGGCCCACAGCATCAAGAAGCAGGAGAAGGTGCAGCAGGGTCAAGTGCTTTTTTCTATGTAGAAAGATGTGTCCTTAAGGACACCATAGAGACATTTATTTTCCTGAGCACCACTTATTTAGGAGGGGAAAAACAAGTTTCTCACCACTCTCTGCCATAAAACTCCGTCATAAACCAAGTGTTCTATATTTGTGTAGAATGTCTCAGTGTGTGCGGGGTCTCTATCTCGTCATCTGTGTCTCTATGGCGCCATCAGTACCGCACTATCTTCACTACTATGACTTCATTTGCTAAAGCAAGAGCTCCCATCTTATTCTCGTTCTTTAAGCCTGTGTTCTCCAGTGTTGGCTACTGGTTTTCCACATCTATTTAGAACCAATATAGTTCTGTGAAATACTTCCTGAGTGCAATGAATCTGTAGGTCACTTTTAGGAGAATGAATACCTTTAAAGTATTTTCTCTTCCAAACATGAATGTGGGATATCTTTACGATTTATACTTAGTTATTTGACCATTTCCATGATTTGAGTGTTTTTTTTCAAAGTTCATTTTCTAACTATTATTGTATAGATAGAGAGATGATTAATGTTCGAGTTGATTTTGTGCCCAGAAAATTTGACAATTACTAATTATAATAATTGATCTGCAGGTTCCCTGCTATTTTTGTTGTATATCTTCAATATTCACAGTTTTATTTCTTCTTTCCCTGTCTTACACCTTTTCCTTCTACTGCCTGCTTAAGTGTAGTGACTAAAATCTCTAGTATATTATTGAAGAGAAATGATGATTATGGCTATCTCTGTGACCTTGTATTGTTTTGCTCTTGAATGAAAAACAAAGAACATTTCATCAGTAAGTATGTTGATTAGTGTGGGATTTTTGCAGGGATTGTTTATCAGAATGAAGACCCTCATTTCTGCTCCTATTTTATAAAGACTTTTTTTTAATGAAGGATAGTGGGTTTTAGTAGATGCTTTTCCCCATTCAGTTGAATTATCATATGGTGTTTCTTCTTTCATCTGTCAATGTGTTGTGTTACAGCAATTGTGTTTTGAATGAAAGCCACTCATCCTCAGAAAAACCCAAATTAGAAATGGTCTATCTCAAGATTGCTTTGGCTATTCGAAGTTTTTTGTATTTCCAAAATACCGCTGGTAGCTTGATAGGGATTGCACTGAATCTGTAGATTGCTTTGGGTAGTATACTGATTTTCACTATATTGATTTTTATGAGTGTGTGTCTCCTCTCTCTTCTCCCAGCATCAGGCATTCCAGAAGCCTTGAAAGGGGGGAGTGTGTGGTGTGTGTGAGAGACAGAGAGGATATAATGAAGAACAATAGGGAGAGAAAGAAGAGAAAAGGGTTCCCTGGAGTGGCAGAACCCCTATGTCCACCTTAAAGAAGAAAGTACAGCAGATCCTTCCCTGCCTTCATCATCAACTCTGAGTCATCTTAAGGGCTCTTCAGAATCACTATGAACATGCTGAATTGCAGGGTGTTTAAGCATTGCTGGCCTCTCCCCATTATGTACCAGTATCAACATGACCCTCTTCTCTAAGTTCTGAACCAAAGATGTCTCCAGGCTTTTGTAAATGGCCCCCAAGGCAGTCGCCATAGTGGCAGCTGCGGGGCGCGGTGGGGAGGAGGGCAGTTGTGAAGGAGCTGCGCAGGAATCAGCCTCAGATGAGAACCTCGGATGCATTTGGTTCACACTGGGCCCTCCCCACTGTCCACCTCGATAAGAGACGATCTACCATCTGTGCAGCTTTGATGTGCGATGCAGAGGTTTTGTGTCACTGACTTCTGCAAAAGCAATACGTGAAGCTGATAAGAGGAGGGACAGCATCACAAGTCCTGCCCGAACCACAGCCACAAACGACTGCTCCCAACCGCACTAGCCTGTGTGACCTCCACAACGCCCAGTACTGTGGGCAACACAGAGAGAGAGGGTCAGTCCCGTGAGGACAGGGGGGCACTAATGCTATAATCTCGCCCAGGAGTGGAACAACCTTGATGTGCAGGACGGAGCCTGCCCCCGGGTCTGTGTAATGCCCTGCTCCTGTGGAGCATCCCTGAGCTGGGTCATCGGCTCGCCCTTCCTGCTGAGTGTCAGCCTGGACCCCTGCTCTGTGTCCTTGGAGACCAGCCCGGAGCCGACAGTCCTGCAGCATCTCCCTGTGGAGCAGATCGGGGACCTGGGAGAGGACACGGAGCTGCCCCCTGGGTGCAGTGAAGCACCGGACATGTCCTGCCCTGGGCTCCGATGGAGGCCGGGTAAGGCTGCCATCACCTAGAGGGGTCTTACGATGAGGGGGGCAGGACCAGGAGTCAGAATCCTTTAACATTTTGCTCAAATCGTGTTTCACAATTCTGGTTATGTTTCTCCCAAGCTCTTTATATTTTTTGTTGCTGCTGTGACAGATTATCTTTTCAAATGTATCTTCAAACTGATGGTTGTTCATATATGTGAAGACTATGGATCTGCTTTTACTTTTGAAATAATCTCAGGCTTATGGAAAAGTAGCAATTATAATACAAAAGACTTTAATTTTCCTGAACCATTTCAGAGTAAAGTTACTGACATGGTGTTCCATCTGTTCTCAAAAACTCTAGAGGGCAATTTCTACAAACAAGGAAATGCTTATGTGACCACAATTCAACCATCAAATTCAGGAAATTAACATTGATGCCCCCAATACCATCTAATCTTCAGACAGTAATAAACTGGGTCACTTGCCTTTAGATGTTTAATTATTTGATTAGTTCCCACAGAAATTTATAAAACAGATCTCTTCCTCATCTTCTCCAAGGGCATCCCCTGCTCTCCCCTCCCATGCTCTGGTGATCCACGTCAGGCAGCCGCTTCGAAGCAATGCCTGCCTCGCCCCGTTTGTCCTGCTCTGAGACATCCCACCAGACTGCCCTTTCTGTTGGAGTCCCTGAATCCTCCTTGAGCTCCTTTACCACCTACTGGTCAACCCTTGTGTAAGTACCCTCCTCACAGCCCTTGGATGTTCATTCCCTATGTACTAGTACTAAAGGTCGCTCAGTCGTGTCTGACTCTGTGACCTCATGGACTGTAGCCCTCCAGGCTCCCCTGTCCATGGGATTCTCCAGGCAAGAATACTGGAGTGGGTTGCCACGCCCTCCTGCATTCCCTACGGAAGGCACCATTCCTCACTTCACTTTTGTTCTGATATCTCATCCAGGTCATCCAGTGCAGGGTGTCCAAGCCCATGTGGGATGAGGACACAGCTTGGTTCCCTGTGACTCTCTTGCCAGAATCACTGTCGACCATGGACTTTGTTTCTTTAACTAAGCTGTTGCTTTTTAAGAGGCTTGGGATCAAGATGTTTAGAAACAACAGTTGTTTTGATTCCATGACTTCCCCCGTTTTCATGATGGGGACATGACTGCCGCTGCATATCTCCATCCCATAGGCTCTTCTTACGTGACTGCAGCAAAGGAGGTCTAGGGCTCTCCTTTTAAAATCTGGGTGAGGGGAGCTCTTGATTGCTTTAAGCAGTGGAATATGGTAGAATAGGTGCCATATGACATCAAAATCTAGGTAATGAAAAAAAACACAGCTTCTAGATGGCTCACTTTTTAGGAGATGCTCACTTGGGAAACCAACCACTGTGTAATGAGGGAGCCAAAGATTCCCATGAGGTGAGACAACTTGAGGGGCTCTTGTGGAGAAAAAGCAACGTGCCGAGTGGATAGCCAGCACCAACCACTGGGCATGTGTGAGCAATCCTTCAAGTGATTCAGCCTCCAGGGTTCGAGCAGCCCTGATACCAAGGTGAGTAGAGGGATGTCATCCACACTGTACCCGGACCAAATTGCAGATGGGTAAAGCAATGTTGCTGTTGTTTTAAACCATTGAGTCCTTTGGTAAGTGGAATAAGCCCTCCTCAGCATCACTTTCACACCATTATGTCTATTCCACATTGTGGATCTTGCCTTTATAGTCTGATCATGATGGTTTATCTCCTCTACATGAAGCAAGGAATCTCATCTCCAACATTTCTCACATTCTTGCTGAAGAAGGGTCTCAATACACAATCACCCTGGTGATCTAAGATGAACCACACAAAGACTTTCTTTGATCTATCATCATGAGGCCCAGTTTTCTGGGGCTCAGGCACCTGAAGGCTTAAGGACCAGCTGATGCAACCACCCTCCTTGACCCTCACCCCACCCAATGGATGAAAACTTACCAGAGGCTTTAATTAAATTCAAATAAACAGTCCACTCTGACTACAAAAAAGTGGTTTGAGTCTTTCAGATAAGGCTCACATGACAAAGGCCAGAACACGGAAGGGGACGACTCAGGGTTAAAAGACCAGAAGGAAGCAGCAGCCACTCAGATCTGGGCAGTCTTCCTGGAGAGATGGTCCCGTTCTTGCTCCTGGTGGCCCTTCTGTCCCCTACTGGGGAGGCAGGTGAGTGACGGTCCAACCCTCAGAGGCCCAGTCCCACCGCACATGGACAGACCAGCTCAGACGCTACACTCATGCACAGCCTGGGCCGGGTCCATCTAAGAAAATTTCTGAACTCAGGGAAACCCTGGTGCCATCTCCCTGTTCAAACTTTGGCTCCATGAGCACAGCGGGCAGGCTGGAATCTTTCTTTCAGGGAAAATCATCAGGGGCCATGAGGCCAAGCCTCACTCTCGTCCCTACATGGCGTTTCTTCAGTTCACGACTTCAGGAAAATCTTACAGATGTGGGGGTTTCCTTGTGCGTGAGGACTTCGTGCTGACAGCAGCTCACTGCCTGGGAAGGTGAGGAGCAGTGCCCAGGCCCTCATCCCTCTGCTGAGTTCTCCCAGGGAACCCTCTTAGGAGCTGCAGACCTGTGCCACCAGGTAACACAGGAAGCTATTCAGACACTGGGGAGAGAGGGACAGGTCAATGCCAGTCGCGCATGGAGAGAAGGGACTGATTAAACTTGGAACATAAGGAAGCCAATGTTGTGGCTGGAGCCCACAGTGCAAATGTGAGAAATTCTTGTTTTCCTTAGAGACAGGCAAGATAGAGCAGGACTGAACACCCTCCGTGGACTACAGGAACTGCCACCCTGCCCAGGCTGCCAGGGAGCAGATAGTTTAGAGATGCTCAACTCTAGGGCCCACCGCCTAGAATTTCGCCACACCCTTCCCCTGCCCCCCCCCCCCCCAAATTTTGCCCTGTCCCAAGCTGTGCTCTTTCCTCCCAGCTCCTGGACCGTTTCTCCTGTGGCACCCCCTCCATTTCTGCTCTCTGTGCAGCTCAATCAACGTCACCCTGGGGGCCCACAACATTGTGAACCGAGAGAGGACCCAGCAGGTCATCCCAGTGAGAAGAGCCATCCCGCACCCACGCTATAACGATGAGACTGGGGCCAATGACATCATGTTACTGCAGGTGCGACATGTGGCTGCACAGACTCTGGGACACTTCCATCCAGGGTTCTGCATCCCCCATGACCTCATTCCAGACCCTCCTCCTGTACAACCCCTCCATGGTCCCAGTGCTGAGGAGAAGGCAACCCCATTACTGTCCTGCAGCCTCTGTGGGCTAACAGTAGGTGAGAATGCTTTTCCTCTACATTCAGCTGACTAGAAAGGCTGACATGACCGATGCAGTGAGCCTCATCAATCTGCCCCGGAGCTTGGAGAAGGTGAAGCCAGGGATGATGTGCAGTGTGGCCGGCTGGGGGCAACTGGGGGTAAATATGCCCTCTGCAGACAAACTACAGGAGGTGGATCTTGAAGTCCAAAGTGAGGACAAATGTATTGCTTACTTCAAAAACTACATCCCCATTACGCAGATATGTGCTGGAGATCCAAGCAAGAGGAAGGATTCTTTCTTGGTGAGATCCCCAGTGTTATATGTGCAAAACCCTGGGCCCAACTGAGCTGGGATGATGGGTGGCCGTGGGAACAAAGCTCGCCCCTGTGTCCCCAGCCTGTCCTCCTATCTGGACACTGTCCTATGTTCCTGGCGGGTGAACACTGCCCCACAGTCACAAATGGGTGAGGCTTCCTGCAGGAGGAGCAGCAGGATTGTCAATGCAAGGGTGAAACCTCAGGACCAACAAGGCCCTGATATCAGCCAGGACCCCTAACTGAGCCCACCCACCCCAGGGTGGAAAGGAGACCAGACCTGAAGAAGGTGAGTTCAGACCTGAAAAAGGTGAGCTCAACCCTTGCTCTCTCTGCCCACAGGGTGACTCTGGGGGCCCACTTGTGTGTAATGGTGTGGCCCAGGGCATTGTGTCCTATGGAAGAGATGATGGGACAACTCCAAATGTCTACACCAGAATCTCCAGCTTTCTGTCCTGGATCCAGAGAACAATGAGATGGTGCAAACGCCAGGGATCAGCATGACGTGTCCTCGAGATGGACCCTTCCATCTTCCCTGGGATTGGAAGCATTGGTCAAAATGTGTGGAAGAAGGTTGCCTGGAACTTAATAAACATTCATCTCTTGAAAAGAAATCACTGATTGCTCTGTTATTCACAAATTCATTAGGTACCTTCTCTGTCAGGGATACATCTGTTCACATTTCTGATCTGTTAGCGGCTTCCTCCTCCAGCACATACACTGCTCCTCCCACCCCCACCTTCCATTCTCTGGAATAAAATCTTCTGCTGTACCTACAGCCAGCTCCCTCCAGTCACATGTCCCCAGTGCCAGCTCCCCCTCAGGCTGCCCGTGAGCTCCATCAGAGAAGGGAGACCCCTCCTCAGGAACTCAGGACCCTCTTGTCCACGCCCCTTGTGTCTCATCCATATGCCCGCCTCTTCATCAACACCTACTTCCCTCCCCCACATCCCAGTGTCCAGGGGGCAACAGAAGAGAATCCAGATTTGGAAAGGGGACCACCTGAAAACTCTGGGGTTGAGGGGGGCACTTGTCCACCCTAACAGAAATGGGGGAGGTTTACAAAGGTGTGGCTCACCCCATGAGTGTTCCCTCCCTGCATCAGAGGAGACAGAGGTCAGAAGCCTAAGAAAGTTTCAGAAGGCCTTCAGTATGCCTAGGGCCAGCTTGAGTTCCTGTCACAGCTCTGACTTGGAGTCCTGGGCCCAGGGCTGTGTGCAGCCTCTGGTGTCCTAAGGTCACATCCTCCTTCAGCCCCAAGTGACCTTCAAGGAGCTCCTCCACCTCAGGCTGAGCCAGCCTCTCCCATCTCCATCATTCCCACATGTATGTATGTTTCTATAAAGGAAAGCCATCGTAACAAAAATCTTTAGATGCAAGGTATCCTAATATTTCAAAGATGTCCCATACCCAATAGCTTATTGAATAATTTTTTCTGTTCTATCTTTCAATAATCTCTGAATTTTCATGTGAGAATCTATTCAAGAAAGTAATCTCATTTTTAAAACATGCAGCTTACAGAAGGCTGGGCTAAAGAGAAGTGATTTGCTGGACGTTTGCATGGTGAGTGAACTTCCACCATGGCGAAATGTATTTTGTGTGTAAAAGCAACACATATAATCATGTAAAGATAACTAAATGCAGGACATATAAGTAAGAAATTTAAAATTGCCTACAATTTCACCACCTGCAGATCATCATCATCAATGGTTAAGCTGTGTCCTGCTCTGTTTATTCATAAGATGCTCATGCTACAACTCACTGGGACTTGGCTTGTTTAGAACTCATGCGATCTTTTCCATTCCTCTTTCTTCTGTCTCATACTGGTGACAGTGTTGGAATCACCTGCACGTGTTCATGATGGCCTGGCCCAGAGACATCAGAGATGTGGTTCTCTCGTCTCTGGACAGGGAATATTAGTGGAGAGTAATTATTAGGGTGATCACCATCACTTATCTCATCACCTCATACCAGTAACTAGCATTTTTGGAGAGGAAGGCTCTTCCCCTCACAGGAACCCTGATTTGGATGGGACAGTGCCAGTCTCAGCTCAAGGGATGCTGGATACCTCAGCACAAGCCAAGCCAGTCAGGTCACTGAAAGCTGAAGGACCCAGTGATGGTTGGTTTTGGTCCAATGAGCATCAAGTCCAAGGCTTTTGTTCAACACTGTGGGATAAGAAAATTTCTGTCACAGAATATTTACATTTGAAGAGCTGATTGTAAGCATGACAAAAATGTGAGGCTGGAACCCTGGCAAGATAGGAAATGGGGTTGCTGTTTGGTTCACTTTGGGGAGTTCAGGTCTATCTGCTCCCAAACCAAGTTCAGCCACTTCCTCACACTTGGCAACGAGCAGACCCCTCATCATAGTACTCACCGGCTTGTCCTCTACCCACCTATTCTAGGTCTACCTCTGTGTCCTGTCAGCTTCACAGGGGCAGGAGCTGAATCTCTCATATCCCTGAACCTCCCCTATTGAGTAATTATTCATGATATTATCAGAATCATAAAAGTACCAAGAGTGGAAAAGTGGAGATTCAATTACTGAGAAGCTCCTGGGGATCCATTTCCTCTTGGTGTGATAGGGAAGAACTTTGGTATTCTGTTATACATGATGACACATCTCTGGGAATGCTGGCTCCCAGGTAATGAGCTTTAAGTTAAAATACCTTTGTTTAGCTCACAGGAAACAAGCCAAGTGATGAAAGACTGCAGGACAGAAGAAATTAACACCACCATCTTGAGGCTAGTAGAACCAGGAAATGTTTGACTTTATTCCATTCCCTTCCAGTACAAAAGTAGCCTGAATTCTAACTCAGGTTAGGTGGTTCTTTGAAACATGAGTCCACCATCTTCTTGGTCTGCTAGCTTTCTGAATAAAGTTGCTCTTCCTTGTTTCAACAACTCGTCTCGTGATTTATTGGCCTGTTGCTTAGCAACTAGTACAAACTTGAACTAGGTAACAGTGGCTGCCCCACAGGCTTCACTACTTATTCCTTCTGGTGAGTCTTTGTGTGCGAGTGTGGTGACGGTGTCATTCTCTCCCAATCCAGGGCAGAGAAGGTGGTCATCTGTAGCATGCTGACACCTGGCTAGGGGGGAGCACAGCTCTGGGTGGTCTGTGGGGACACTGAGGCTCCCCTCCTTTCTTCCCCTGTGCTTTGTGTCTGGAAGGAAGAAACCCTAGCAGCTGTGAGCTGGACAGACCTTTGGGAAGATGCAGCCACTCCTGACAGAGAAGGCAATGGCACCCCACTCCAGTACTCTTGCCTGGAAAATCCCATGGACAGAGGAGCCTGGTAGGCTGCAGTCTGTGGGGTCGCTAAGAGTCGGACATGACTGAGTGACTTCACTTTCACGCATTGGAGAAGGAAATGGCAACCCACTCCAGTGTTCTTGCCTGGAGAATCCCAGAGATGCGGGAGCCCGATGGAATGCCGTCTATGGGGTCGCACAGAGTCGGACACAACTGAAACGTCTTAGCAGCAGCAGCAGCAGCCACTCCTGCTCCTGATGGCCTGTTTTCTGCCTCCTGGGCTGGGACCGGTGAGTGACTGCACATTCCTGAGGGTGTAGCCCACCTCACTAAGCCTCCTGAAGTTCTGTCCCTTCTGCACCCCTCTAGTTCCTGAACCAAGTCCCATCCCAATGAAGAACACGTTTGATGCCACATAGACACTCAGCAAGGAGAGGTGGCAGGCAAGCAAGGAGATTTTCATTAAGATCTTTCATGGGTCTCAGCCTGTCTCTCACCACCAGAGAAATGGGTTGTGCTTTTGGTAGAGGATGTGAAGCTACAAAACACAAGTTAAATCGCTCACTCCAGCCACAAAAAGACAACCCAGACAAACCAACCACAGTACGGGAGCTGTCAGTGGACCCGGCTTATGAACCAGTGCCTTCCACCCCTCAGTCCTGTCCAGGATAGGAGCCAGGTGTGCGATTGATCAGAAGTGGCTCGATGACAGCACCCAAAGCTCTCCAGGTGTCTTGGCTCTTTCCCAGGCCCCAAGCAGCTCCTTTTCTGCCCCACCTCCCCTGCCTCTCAGGCCCTTAGCTACTCCACTGTCTGTGGCAGTGCCCTCCACCTACCCCTGTGACCTGAAACCCCAACAACCTCAGCCAAAAGCTAATGGGAGGCCACTTGTGCAGCCAAAGAACATTTTCTGAGATCCTGAATGCATTATGCCCTAGGGCATGAGAATTTTGTAACTCTATAAGTTCCTCGTGCAAACTCACATTAATTTCACAATATTCCTGAGAAAGCTCCCAGAAGCCCTGCACTCATGTCATTGAAAAGCAGAAGACACAGTGTCACTTCCCCAGGGCCGTCTGTCACCTCAAGTTCCCCTCAGCTGCAGCCCTGCCCTGAAGTCGCTATCCCGTCACAACTCTTGGGCTGTATCTCCTGTGACTCCACACTCCTCATACCTCTACTTTGTTCTCTGTGCAGCTCAATCAGTGTCACCCTGGGGGCCCACAGCATCAAGAAACAGGAGAAGGTGCAGCAGGGTCAATTGCTTTTTTTCCATGTAGAAAGATGTGTCCTTAAAGATACCATAGAGGCATTTATTTTCCTGAGCACCACGTATTTACGAGGGGAAAAACAAGTTTCTCACCACTCTCTGCCATAAAACTCCATCATAAACCAAGTGTTCTACATTTGTGTAGAATGTCTCAATGTGTTTGGGGTCTCTATCTTGTCATCTGTGTCTCTATGGCGCCATCAGTACCACACTATCTTCATTACTATGACTTCATTTGCTAAAGCAAGAGCTCTCATCTTATTCTCATTCTTTAAGCCTGTGTTCTCCAATGTTGGCTACTGGTTTTCCACATCTATTTAGAACCAAAAAGTTCTGTGAAATACTTTCTAAGTGCTATGAATCTCTAGGTCACTTTTAGGAGAATGAATACCTTAAATGTATTTTCTCTTCCAAACATGAATGTGGAATAGCTTTATGATTTATACTTAGTTATTTGACCATTTCCATGATTTGAATGTTTTTTTTTTCAAATTTCATTTTCTAACTATTATTGTATAGATAGAGAGATGATTAATGTTTGAGTTGATTTTGTGCCCAGAAAATTTGACAATTACTAATTATAATAATTGATCTGCAGGTTCCTGGCTATTTTTGTTGTATATTGTATCTTGAATATTCACAGTTTTTTTTCCTCTTTCTGTGTCTTACACCTTTTCCTTCTACTGCCTGCTTAACTGTAGTGACTAAAATGTCTAGTATAGTTTTGAAGAGAAATGATGATTATGGCTATCTGTGTGACCTTATATTGTATTGCTCTTGAATGAAAAACATAGAACATTTCATCAGTAAGTATATTGATTGGTGTGGGATTTTTGCAGGGATCATTTATCAGAATGAAGACCGTCGTTTCTGCTCCTATTTTTCAAAGGAATTTTTCAAAAGAAGAATAGTGAGTTTTAGTAGATGCTTTTTCCCCATTCAGTTGAATTATCATATGGTGTTTCTTCTTTCATCTGTCAATGTGTTGTGTTACAGCAATTGTGTTCTTAATGAAAGCCACTCATCCTCAGAAAAACCCAAATTAGAAATGGTCTATCTCAAGATTGCTTTGGCTATTCAAAGTGTTTTGTATTTCCAAAATACTGCTGGTAGCTTGATAGGGATTGCACTGAATCTGTAGATTGCTTTGGGTAGTATACTGATTTTCACTATATTGATTTTTCCAATCCATGAACATGGTAAGTTTCTCCATCTATTAATGTCCTCTTTGATTTCTTTCATCAGTATTTTATAATTTTCTATATATAGGTCTTTAGTTTCTCTAGGTAGGTATACTCCTAAGTATTTTATTCTTTCGTTGCAATGGTGAATGGAATTGTTTCCTTAATTTCTTTTTCTACTTTCTCATTATTAGTGTATAGGAATGCAAGGGATGTCTGTGTGTTGATTTTATATCCTGCAACTTTACTATTTTCATTGATTAGCTCTAGTAATTTTCTGGTGGAGTTTTTAGGGTTTTCTATGTAGAGGATCATGTCATCTGTTCATCGCAACACTGTTTATAATAGCCAGGACATGGAAGCACCCTAGATGTCCATCAGCAGATGAATGGATAAGAAAGCTGTGGTACATATACACAATGGTGTATTACTCAGCCTTTAAAAAGAATACATTTGAATCAGTTCTAATGAGGTGGATGAAACTGGAGCCTATTATACAGAGTGAAGTAAGCCAGAAAGAAAAACACCAATACAGTATACTAACACATATATGTATGGAATTTAGAAAGATGGTAATGATAATCCTCTATGTGAGACAACAAAAGAGACACAGATGTATAGAATGGACTTTTAGACACTGTGGGAGAGGGAGAGGGTGGGATGATTTGGGAGAATGGCATTGAAACATGTATACTATCAGGTAAGAAACGAATCGCCAGTCTATGTTCGATGCAGGATACAGGATGTTTGGGGCTGGTGCACGGGGATGATCCAGAGAGATGATATGGGGCGGGAGGTGGGAGGGGGGTTCAGGATTGGAAACTCACGTACACCCGTGGCTGATTCATGTCAATATGTGGCAAAACCAATACAGTATTGTAAAGCAAAATAAAGTAAAAATAAAAATTAAAAAAGAAATGATCTAATACTTTTGCTTATGGACTGATTGGATTACATCAGTACCAGAATAACATTAACCCGTAAATTTCTCCTCCCATATTGTCATCACTGGGTTTGTCATCTTGGTTTTGCTAGTCTCATAAGGGAGATGTGTAGCATCTACTTGCCAGCAGGAAATGTACATCAATATTTAAACTGTTTTCAAAAACTTCCAGGGAATTCTTGTGAGCTTGTGGCTGTCCTTGATGGACTGTTTTTGAAAACGGGATCCACTCATGTAATGTTTATAGGAAAATTGAAACTTCCTGAGTATGTTTCTTTAATTTATATTTTCTAGGGATTTGTAATTCCATGTAGATTTTGAAAACTGTTCACTTCCCTGTGACCTAGAGGTTAGATAAGACTTATGTATGTATATATACATACATATATCTCCCAGATAAAACTCTTTCTCAGTTCACCCACCCTGTGGCTATAATTTTCACTATCTCAACAGTGTCTTTAGTAATCAGAATTATCTTGATTCTTACAGACCCAAGTGCCGGAGTCCAGCTCCAGCAGCCGGGGAATCAGCCTGAAGGGATGAGCGGTGTCGGTGGGGAATGATGTAGCCTCTGACTCGAGGTATGGAACTACATGTTTATTTCAAGCATCACGTCTTCTTTTATACTTTTTCAAAAGAATTAGATCAGAGGTTTTACATTTTCAGCTCCCCCTCACCCAGATTTATTATCTCACTGTTGCCCTTCAAACAGGGTTCCTGCTTCAGTGATGCTCTCAGAATCCTGTTTACTTGTGATTACATTGTAACTCATGCTTATGTCTGGGCTGCATACCACATTCTCAGTTTATTTCTTATCTTTCTAAATCCTGCTTGCCCCTAGTATCCTAAGCTCACTATCTCCTAAAAAGGCTTCTAACTATTCTTAATTATTCCTAAACCCTAAACTCAGCAAACTTCCTTTGTCATAAACATCTCTCTCACAAACAGGTCTCAGAAAACAATCCTTCCCATGGCCTCAAGCTGCGGCCTATGTACTCATCCTGGGACATTCTTTGTAAAAATCCTCGAACAAATGTCAATGGTTACTTTATAGATTATTTTCTGGGCACAACTGCAGAAGGCTTTGTGCTTTCTCATGCTTTTCACAAAACAATAAGCACCTTAACATTCTTTCCAGCCAACTCAACCGAAGAAAGGAAGGAAAAAGTCAGAATCACAAGAGCTAACTCCTTCAGCCCGGGTCCATGCCTGCGGAATGAGGAGAGGGGGCTGGAGTGGTGCCTCCATTTTGTCAGTAATGCCTAATGTGGCTCCTGACACCCAACAAATTTTTAATGTAGATCAACGTATCCATCATTATCGATAGTCCTTTTTACATCTTGTATTAATTTGCTTCTACAAGGTAAATGTATAAAGAAATTCTCCTATATGCAAAGTTTTCATGTTTTCCCTTTCAGTGAGTTAGAGAAACAGTGTTAAGTGGTTAACTTTATTTTTATTCACACGTAGCCAACAGATTTTACTATATTTTCATCAGTACTTACGATTTTGAATTCCTTTTCTTTTGATTTCCATTATGATTTTACTTATGATTTACAGTGGATCATTGAACATGCCTCACATCACATGTAACCTGATATCCAGGCCACCCAGTGCATGGTTCTGAGCACATGTGATGTGGGACACCCCTTGGCTCACTGTGACTCTCCAGCCCGAATCACTATTGACCATGGGCTTTGTTTGTTTAACTAAGATGTTGTTACTTTTCAAGAGGCTTTGAATCAAGATGTTTGGAAACAACAATTTTTTTGATTCCATGCCTTTCTGCATTTACATGGTGCAGATATGACCGCTGTTGTGTGTCTCCATCCCACAGGCTCTTCTTACATGACTGCAATATCTCACCTCCTGCTGGGAGGTGGGGTCGAGGACCCTTCTTTTTTAATCTGGTGAAAGCTCTTGCTCTTGATTGACCCAAGCAGTAGACAGGGCAGAATGGATGTTGTATGAGTTAACTTTATTTTTATTCACACGTAGCCAACAGATTTTACTATATTTTCATCAGTACTTACGATTTTGAATTCCTTTTCTTTTGATTTCCATTATGATTTTACTTATGATTTACAGTGGATCATTGAACATGCCTCACATCACATGTAACCTGATATCCAGGCCACCCAGTGCATGGTTCTGAGCACATGTGATGTGGGACACCCCTTGGCTCACTGTGACTCTCCAGCCCGAATCACTATTGACCATGGGCTTTGTTTGTTTAACTAAGATGTTGTTACTTTTCAAGAGGCTTTGAATCAAGATGTTTGGAAACAACAATTTTTTTGATTCCATGCCTTTCTGCATTTACATGGTGCAGATATGACCGCTGTTGTGTGTCTCCATCCCACAGGCTCTTCTTACATGACTGCAATATCTCACCTCCTGCTGGGAGGTGGGGTCGAGGACCCTTCTTTTTTAATCTGGTGAAAGCTCTTGCTCTTGATTGACCCAAGCAGTAGACAGGGCAGAATGGATGTTGTATGACATCAATGTCTAGGTAATGAAAAGAACACAGCTTCTAGATGGTTCACTTTTCAGGAGATGCTCACTCTGGGGGAGCCAGGCACTGTGTTTGGATGGAGCCAAAGAATCCTGTGAAGTGAGACGACATAAGGGGCCCTCGTGACAAGGAACCAATGTACCCAAAGGACAGCCAGCAGCAACCACTGGGCATGTGTGAGGGAGCCTTCAAGTGGTTCAGCTTCTGGGCTTCAAGCTTCCCTGACACCAGTGGGAACACATGGGTGTTGTTCACATTGTATCATAAGCAAATTAAAGATTCATGGGCCAAGTCATTTTGATGTTATTTTAAACCACTCAGTCCTTTGGTAACTGGAATAAGCCCTCTCCAGCATCACTTTCACACCATTCTGGCCAGCCCACACCCTTAATCTCACTGTTCTTATCTGATCATGATGGTAAGCTGTCCTCCACCAGAAGCAATAGAGCTTATCTTCAGTGTTTCCCACAGTCTCACACAAAGAGGTCCAAGACACAATCTCTGTGATGATCTAAAGAGAACCACAGAAATGAAGACATTCTTTGATCTATCATCCTGAGGCCCAGGTTTCTGGGGCTCAGGGACTTGAGATCTGCTGATGCAGTATCCCCACAACCCCACAGATAAGAACTTATCAGAGGCTTTTTGTTAAGTTTTTACTCCACTGAGACCCCAAGACTTGATCAAACAGCGATGTGACACTTTCTGAGAAGCCTGCTGTAATAACGGCCACAACAGAGGAGACACTCAGGGTTAAAAGATCAGATGGAAGCATCTGCTGCTCAGATCTTATCAACTTTCCTGGAGAGATGGTCCTGTTTTTGCTCCTGGCAGCCCTTCCTCTGTTCCCCACTGGGGAGACAGGTGACTGATGGTCCCATCCTCAGAGGCCCAGACCCACCCCACATGGCACAGACCTGCTTAGATGTTACACTCATGCACACTCTGGCCCTGGTTCATGTAAGGAAATTTCTGAACTCAGGTCGAATTTTCTCAAAGACCACCAACCTTGGCCCCATCTCCCCTCTCCAGCCTTTGCCTCCATGAGCAGGCAGTCTGTTATCTTTCTTTCAGGGAAAATCATCGGGGACATGAGGCCAAGCCACACTCCCATTGCCTATATGGCATTTGTTGAATACCAGGTTTCAGAGGACATTTTCAGCTGTGTGGGTTTCCTCGTGTGTGAGGACTTTTTGCTGACAGCAGCTCACTACTTGGGAAAGTGAGGAGCAATGCCTGGGAGCCCACCCTCTGCTGACTGCTTGCAGGGTACATAGGAAGCTCTTCAAAGTCCAGGTGAGCTGTGGGGAGAGAGGGACAAGTGAATGCCAGTGGTACATTAAAAGAAGCAACTGATTGTACCTGGAATGGGAGGAAGCCAAGGTTGTGCCCTGGACCCTAGGGTACACATGTGAGAAATTCATGTTTCCTTCTGTGACTGTCAAGATGCTACATGACTGAACACCCTCGTGGACTCCAGGAGGTCCTCCCTGACAGGGCTGCCAGAAACAGACAGCTCAGAGATGCTCAGCTCAAGAGTCCATTGCCTAGAATTCTCTCCCCTCCAGTCCCACCCTGTCCCAAGCTGTGTTCTTTCCTCCCAGCCTCTGGACTGTATCTCCTGTGACATCTGCTCCCTCTCTGCTCTCTGTGCAGCTGAATCAATGTCACCTGGGGGCCCACAACATCACAGAACAGAGAGGATCCAGCAGGTCAGCCTCATGAGAAGAGCCATCCGCCACCCAGACTGTAATGGTAAGACTTGGGCCAACAATATCATGTTACTGCAGAGGGGATGCATGGCTGCACTGGTTCAGGGACACTTTCCTTCCAGGGTTCTGCATCCCCCATGACCTCATTCCTGCCCTTCCTCCTGTATGACCCCTTCCGTGGTTCAAGCACTGAGAAGAAGGCAAACCCATGACTGTCCTGAAGTCTGTGTGGGCCATGGGTAGTGAGAGTGCCTTTCCTCTTCTTCAGCTGATTAAGGCTGATTTGACAGATGCAGTGAGCCCCATCAATCTGCCCAGAAGCTGGCAGAAGGTGAAGCCAGGCATAATTGGCAGTGTGGCTGGCTGGGGGCAACTCAGAGTAGATATGTCCTGTGCAGACACCCTATAGGAGGTAGATCTTAAAGTCCAAAGGGAGGAGAAATGTATCACTTGCTATGCTGCAGATCCAAACAAGAGGAAGAATTCTTTCTTTGTGAGATCCCCAGTGTTGTCTATGCAAAACCTTGGGTTCTCTGGAGTCGCGTTAGGCATTACTGACAAAATGGAGGCACAGCCCCCAACCCCGTCTCCTCATTCCACAGGCACGGACCCGGGATGAAGGAGTTAGCTCTTGTGATTCTGACTTGTTCCTTCCTTTCTTCGGTTGAGTTGGCTGGAAAGAATGTTAAGGTGCTTATTGTTCTTGAGAGAAGCATGAGACAGCACAAAGCCTTCTGCAGCTGCGCCCAGAATATAATTCATAAAGTAACCATTGACATTTGTTCAAGGATTTTTACCAAGAATGTCCCAGGATGAGCACATAGGCCACAGCTTGAGGCCATGGGAAGGACTGTTATCTGAGACCTGTTTGTGAGAGAGATGTTTATGACAAAGGAAGTTTACTAAGTTTAGGGTTTAGGAATAATTAAGAATAGTTAGAAGCCTTTTTAGGAGATAGTGAGCTTAGGATACTAGGGGCAAGCAGGATTTAGAAAGATAAGAAATAAACTGAGGAATGTGGTATTCAGCTCAGACATAAGCATGAGTTACAATATAATCACAAGTAATCGCTGAAACAGGAACTCTGTTTGAAGGGCAACAAGCAGATAATAAATCTGGGTGAGAGGGAGCTGAAAATGTAAAACCTCTGACCTAAACCTTTTGAAAAAGTATAAAAGAAGACGTGATGCTTGAAATAAACATGTAGTTCCATACCTTGAGTCAGAGGCTACATCATTCCCCGCTGACACCGCTCATCCCTTCAGGTTGATTCCCTGGCTGCTGGAGCTGGACTCCGGCATTGGGTCAGCTGAGCTGGGAGGATCGGGGGCATTGGGTATGAACCCCGTGCCTGTGTCCCTGACCTTTCCTCCTCTCTGGTCTCTGTCCTGTGTCCTGGGGGTGAACAGTGCCCCAAAGTCATATATGGGCAGAGGCTTTGTGTGGGAGGAGCAGCAAGATTGTCAATACCTGGATGAAACCACAGGATCAACAAAGGCCCTAATGTCAGCCCAGGCCCCTCACAGAGACCAGCTTGGGCATCAGCAGGGAGAATAACTGAAGAAGATGAGCTCAGCCCTTGCTCTCTCTGCACATAGGGTGACTCCAGGGGCCCGCTCGTGTGTAATGGTGTGGCATTGTGTTCTGTGGAGAAGAATATGGGAGGACTCCATATGTCTACACGACAATCTCCAGCTTTCTGTCCTAAATCCAAACAACAATGAGCCAGTACAAATGGCAGGGATCAGCCTGAAGTGCCCCTGGGATGGACCCCTCCATCTTCCCTGGAATGGGTGCACTGGGCAAAGTGGGTGAAGGAAAGCTGCCTGGAATTTAATAAACTTTCATCTCTTGAGCAGAAATCACTGATTCCTCTTTTATTTACCTAAACACATTTGTTAGGCTCCTAGTCTGCCAGGCAACCATCTATTCACATCTGATCGTCCTCCTTCAGCACATAGACTGCACCCCACCCCCACCTTCCAACTCTGAAATAAAAACTCTTGCTGCACTGACAGCCAGCTCCCTCCAGTCACATGTTGCCAGTGCCAGCTCCACCTGCAGGCTGCCCGTGAGCACCATCAGAGAAGCGAGACCTCTCCTCAGGAACACATGACCCTCTTGTCAAAGATCCTCGTGTCTCATCCTCATGCCCCCTCCTCGTCCACACCTACTCTCCTATCCCCCATCCCAGTGCCCAGGGGGCAACAGAAGAGAATCCAGATTTGGAAGGAGGGCCACCTGAGAAGCCTGGGGTTCAGGGGGGCACTTGTCCATCCTAACAGAAATGGGGGAGGTTTACAAAGGTATGGCTTACTGAATGCAGTCCCTCTCCACATCAGAACAGACAGAGGTGAGAAGCCTGAGAAAGTTTCAGGAGGGCTTCAGTATTCCCAGGCCCAGCTCAGGTTCCTGTCACAGCCCTGAGGACTAGGGCCCTGTGAAGCCTCTGGTGTCTTGACAGCACATCCTCCTTCAGCCCCAAGTGACCTTGAGGGAGCTCTTCCATCTTGGGCTGAGTCAGCCTCTCTCCACCTCCATTATTCCCACATAGGTGTTTATATAAATATATTTATCTCTAAAGGAAAGTCATTGCAATAAAAAGTTTTGGATTCAGGGGTATCCTAATGTTTCAAAGGTTTCTTATAACCTATAGGTTATTGACTCAATTTTTCCTCCTATTTATCAATAATCTCTAAATTTTTTAATCTACAAATGTATTTGGGAAAGTTACTAATTTTGAAAACATGCAGCTTAGGGAAGGCTAGGCTGAAGGGGAGTGGTTTGCTGAACATTTGCATGGTGAGTGAGGTCTGACTGTGGCAAAATGCATTTTGGATGGAAAAGCAACAGACATCATAGTTAAATACAGAACATATAAATAAGAATTTTAAAAGAAGTGCAGAATTCCATCATCCTCAGATCATCATTAATGCTTAAACATATTTCCATTTGCTCTTTTTCTATTTGTTCATAAGATGTTGTTCCTTCAATTTACTTGGGATTGGGTTGTATAGAACTCCTCATGCCATCCTTTCCATTCCTCTTTCTTCTGTCCTCATACTGGTGAGAGGGTTGGGATCATCTGCACATGTTTAGGATGGCCTGGCCCAGGGTTATCTGAGGCATGGTTCTCTGGACACTGGACAGACAATACTTTGTGGGGAGTAATTATTAGGATGAGCAGCATCCATATCTCTTTCACTGCTTACCAGTCACCAGCATGTTTGGAGAGGAAGCCCCTTCCCACTCATGAGCACTCTGATTTGGGTGGAAGAGCCCCCATCTCAGCTTGAGGGACGCTTAGTGCCAATGGTCCCAGGGACGCTTTGTTTTGGCCCAGTGAGTATCAAGTCCAGGACTTTTGTTCAGAACTGTGGGATAAGAAAATCTCCCTATGTTGTGAAATATTGACATTTAAAGAGGCGATTCTAAACACTCAAAAATGTGAGTCTAGAATGGTAACAAGATAGGAAATGGGATTGCTGTTTGGGGCACATGGGTGTGTCCAGGGTACCTGCTCATAAGGCAAGTCCAGTCTCTGCCTTCTCACGTGGCACCAAGCAGACCCCCTTGTCTTGGTCCTCACCATCTTTCTCTCTACCCGCAGATTCTAAGTCTACCTCTGCCTACTGTCAGCTTCTCAAGGGCAGGAACTATGTCTCTCATATCCCTGGACCTTGCTATTGAGTAATTATTCATGATGTCATCAGAATCACAAAAGAACCAACAGTGGGGAAATGGAGATATTCTTGATTCAGTCACTGAGGAGCTCTTGGAGTCCAGCCCCTCTACTGCTATATTATGGAAGAATCCTTGCAGTCTATTAGATTAGTTACTAATGGGGTGTTGACTACAAAGTTTAATTATACATGATGGCCCATCTGTGGAATCCTGCCTCCCAAGTAATGAGCATTAAGCTAAAATGCCTTTGTTTATGATACAGGAAACATCCTGGCCAGGCCCATCAATGAAAGACTGCAGGACAGAAGAAACAGACACAGCCTCTCAGGAGGCTGACTAGAACCAAGGAATGTTTGATACCACTCCCTCCTCTTTTATCATAGTGTAAAAGAAGCCTGAATTCTAACTCAGGCAAGACGGTTCCTTGGGACACAAGTCCACCATCTTCTTGGTCTGCTGGCTTTCTAAATAAAGTCACTATTGCTTGCCCAAAAAACTCATCTCTGTGTTTATTGACGTACTGTACAGCAATCAGCTTGGACTTGGTAACACTGACTGTGCCACAGCCTTCACTTTGTTGTTCTTACTTTGTGTCTCTTCAGTGGGAGTGTAAGTGTGGTGACTGTCGTTCTCAGCTATCCCACAGCAGAGAACATGGACACACGTGGCATGCTGACACCTGGCTGGGGGGTGCACAGCTCTGGGAGGTCTGTGGGGGCACTGAGCCTCCTCTCCTTCCTTCCTCTATGCTTTGTGTCTGGAAGGAAGAAACCTCGGTGGCTGTGACCTGCGCAGACATTCTGGAAGATGCAGCCACTCCTGCTCCTGATGGCCTTTCCTTTGCTTCCTGGGCTCGAACAGGTGAGTGACTGTCCCCATTCCCGAGGGCAGAACCCATCTCACTAAACCTCCTGCAGTCCCAACCCTCTGCTCAGCTCCAATTTCTGAACCAGCTCCCACCCCAAGCAAGACTACAAGTTTGATGCCACATAGACACTCAGCAAGGAGGGATGGTGGGCTGGAAGAAAGATTTTCACTAAGATCTTTCATGGGTCTCAGACTCTCTCTCACCACCAGGAAAGTGGGTTGTGCATTTGGTAGAGGATTTGAAGCTACAAAACACAAGTAAGTAAAATCCCTCAGTCTAGGCAAGAAAGGATAACTCAGACAAACCATCCATAGTAGGGGAGTTTTGGTGACCCAGCTTAAGAACCAGAGAAAACTTCTCAGTGCTTCTCACCCTTCAGTCCTGCTAGGAGAGAAGTCCATGGTGTGATTGATCAGAAGTGGCTAGGTGACATTACCCAAAGCTCTCTAGGTGCCTTGACTCTTCCCCAGACCCCAAGAAGCCCATAATCTGTTCCACCTCCCCTGCCTCTCAGGCACTCAGCTGCCCCAGGGTCTTTAGCAGTGCCCACCCCCATTCTTGTAGTGTTGAATCCCACCAGTGTTATCCCTATCAATCTCAGCCAAAAGCTAATTGGAAGCCATTTACTCCTACGGACAAAAAAGAAAAGAAAAATTTACTGAGATCCTGGGATGCATTAGGCTCAAGGACATGAGGATTTTTACAAAAGCCATCTCTGTAAGCTGCTAGTGCAAGCTCACGTTAATTTCACAATATTCCTGAGAAAGCTCCTAGAAGCCCTGAGCTCATGTCATTGAAAAGCACAAGACACAATGTCACTCCCCCAGGGCTGTCTGTCACCTCAATTTCCCCTCAGCTGCAGCCCTACCCTGAAGTCACTGGCCCGGCACAGCTCCTGGGCTGTATCTCCTGTGACTCCACGCTCCTCATACCCCTACTCTGTTCTCTGTGCAGCTCAATCAGCGTCACCCTGGGGACCCACAGCATCAGGAAGCAGGAGAGGGTGCGTCAGGGTCAAGTGCTTTTTCTTTCCATGTATAAAGACGTGCCTTATAAGACATCATAATGACATTCATTGTCCTAGCACCACTTATTGAGGAGGGGAAAAAAAAGTCTTTTCCTCATTCTCTGCCATAAAACCTCCATCAGAAACCATGTTGGATATATGTGTCGTTCTTTAATCACTAAGTCATGTCTGACTTTTGAAACCCCATGGGCTGTAGCCCACCGGGCTCCTCTCTTCATGGGATTTCCCAGGCAAGAATACTGGAGTGGGTTGCCATTTCCTTCTCCATGGGATCTTCCCAACCCAGGGATTGAACCTGGGTCTTCTGCATTATTTGGTGGTTTCCTCACTCTTGAGGCACCTGGGTAGCCCTTGATATGTGTGTATCATTGTCCCAATATGTGTGGGGTCTCTTTTTCTTGTCCATTAGTCTATATCCCTGTGCTCCATCAATGCCACACCATCCTCAGTACTATGACTTCATTTGCTAAAGCAAGACCTGCCATCTTGTTCTCATTCTTTAAGACGACCTGGCTATTTTTGGTCATGGGTTTTTCCACATCTATTTTCCATGTCTATTTAGAACCAAGTAAGTTCTAAGAAATACCTCTTGGGTGCAGTGAATCTATAAACCACTTTTTGGAGAAAGGACATTTAAAAAATATTTTCTCTTCCAAACATGAACATGGAATATCTTTCTGTTTAAATCTTCTAAGTGTCTCTTAATAAAGTTTTATAATATTCACCATATCTTTTCTTTAGGTTTATATTTACTTATCTGACAATTTTCATGCTTTAAAACTTTTTTTCAAATTTCATTTTCTGACAGTATTATTGTGTACATAGAATATGACTAATATTTAAATTAATTCTGTGCCTAGAAAATTTGTCAAACTCTCTTATTAATCATAATAATTGATTGGCAGATTCTTGGGCATTCTCAATGTATACTATATCTCAAATATTCAGTTTTATTTCCTCTTTTCCTGTCCATATTTCTATAAATAGAAGCTTTCCTTCTATTTCCTGCTTAACTGTACTGGCTAAAATCTCTAGTATAATGTTGAAGAGAAATGATGTTTATGGCTATCTGTGTGAACTTGTTTTGCTCTCAAATGGAAAAACATTCAACACTTCATCATTAAGTATAATGATTGGTATGGGATTTTTGCAGAGACCTTTTATCAGAATAAAGAGCCTCTTTATTGTTCTTATTTTGCTAAGAATCTTTTAAAATAATTAATAATGAATTTTAACACATGCCTTTTCCCCCTTCAGTTGAATTATCATATGGTGTTTCTTGTTTCATCAATCAACATGTTGTCATAGCAATTGTGTGTGTGTGTGTGTTTAAAGACTTCATTTACAACTTTATTAATCAGACACACACCAAAATGATAATCAAGAAACAGCAACAGGTGTGGGAAGGGAGGAAACATATACAGTAATTGTGTATTGAACGAAAAGCAACTCATCCTCAGTTCAGTCAGTCAGTTCAGTTGCTCAGTTGTGTCCGACTCTTTGCAAACCCTGAATCGCAGCACGCCAGGCCTCCCTGTTCATCACCAGTTCCCAGAGTTCACTCAAACTCATGTCCATCGAGTTGGTGATGCCATCCAGCCATCTCATCCTCTGCCGTCCCCTTTTCCTCCTGCCCCCAATCCCTCCCAGCATCAGTCTTTTCCAATGAGTCAACTCTTCCCATGAGGTGGCCAAAGTACTGGAGTTTCAGCTTTAGCATCAGTCCTTCCAACAAACACCCAGGACTGCTCTCCTTTAGGATGGACTGGTTGGATCTCCTTGCAGTCCAAGGGACTCTCAAGAGTCTTCTCCAACACCACAGTTCAAAAGCATCAATTCTTTGGCACTCAGCTTTCTTTACAGTCCAACTCTTGCATCCATATATGACCACTGGAAAAACCATAGCCTGGACTAGGTCAACCTTTGTTGGAAAAGTAATGTCTCTGCTTTTGAATACAGTATCTAGGTTGGTCATAATTTTTCTTCCAAGGAGTAAGCATCTTTTAATTTCATGGCTGCAATCACTCATCCTCAGAAAAACCCAAATTAGAAATGATCTAATATTTTTGCTTATTGATCAATCTGACTAAATCAATACTGGAATAACATTAGCCCATAATGTTCCTCTCCTATATTGTCATCACTGGGTTTGGCATCTTGGTTTTGCTAGTCTCATAAAGGAGATGTTTAGCATCTCCTTGCCAGCAGAAATTGCTTATCATCCCTGGAACTTTTTTTCACAGATTTCAAGTGAATCCTTGTGAGCCTGGGGCTGTCCTTGATGGACTATTTTTGAACACTGAAACAAATTATTTAACATTTATGGGAAAATTCAAACTTCTTGAGTATGTTTCATTAAGTTACTAAGGATCTGTCAGTTTCATGTGTTGTTGTTCAGTCGCTCAGCCGTGTCTGACTTGTAATCCTATGGACTGCCACCCACCAGGCTCCTCTGTCTATGGAATTTTCCATACAAGAATACTGGAGTGGTTTGCCATTTCTTTCTCCAGGGGATCTTCTTTACCCAGGGATTGAACTCATGTCTCTCTCTTTTTTATTTGAACCTATGTCTCTTGTGTCTCCTGCATTGGAAGGCAGATTCTTTACCATTTACTTACAAAATTACTGGCTTCCCAGTGACCTAGAAGTTAATATAGATATGATATATATATATATATATATATATATATATATCCCAGATAAAAATTCTTTCTTAGTTCTCCCACCATGTGGCTGTACTTTTCACTATCTCAATAGTGTCTTTGGTAATCAGAATTTCATCTTTATTCGTGTACACCTCAAAAATTTTTAATGTAGATTAACTCATCCATTATTATTGATGGCTCAGTTCAGTTCAGTTCAGGTGCTCAGTCGTGTCCGACTCTTTGTGAGTTAGTGCTTCTTATATCTGTATAAAATTGTTTTTACAGTGATGAGTGTATAAAGAAATTCTCCTATATTCAAAGGTTTAATTTTTTACCTTGCAATTAATTAATTTGAGGCATAGTCTTGAATGGTCAAGTTTCATCTTTATTCTGTATACCTAACAAATTTTACTATAAATTAATTTCATCATTATTAATCATTTTGATATTTTTTGTTTTCATTATGATTTTACTCATGGTTTCCAGTTGACCCTCGAACAGCATAGGAGATAAGGGGCACTGATGCTTCACCTGGTAGAAAATCCAAGTATAACTAACCTATAGTTGGCCCTCATGTTCTGTGGTTTTGCAACCAATCATGGATAGCTCAGTAGTCTATTATTTACTATTGAAAAAAATCAGTGTATAAGTAGACCTGTTCAGTTCAAACCCTTGTTGTTCATGGAAACACTGTATTTAGCAGTCTATTCCCTTACTTTTTAAGATATAAGGATTTCCTGCTCATATTCTTGTTATGAAATTCTAGTTTAAACTCATTGTGGCATATTAAATATGATATATCATTTAAATCCTTTTAGCACTTTTGAGACCTAATCTATGGCTTAATCTATGGTCAACATCTGCATGTACTTTTCAAGTGTGTAATCTGCTTTTGTTGGGTAAGATGTTCATTATGTATTCATTTTTTCATTAGCTATTCATAACTTCTATATCATTGAAGTGAAATGAAAGTGACAGTTGCTCAGTCATGTCTGACTCTTTGTGACACCATGGACTATACAGTCCATGGAATTCTCCAGGCCAGAATACTGAAGTGGATAGCCTTTCCCTCCTCAAGGGGCTCCCAACCCAGAGATTCAACCCAGCTCTCCCTCATTGCAAGCAGATCTTTTCCAGCTGAACCACAAGGGAAGCCCATTACTAATCTATATCATTACTAATCAAATTATAGGATAAGTTTTAAAATCTTCACAAATGATATGAAGATGTTTCTTCCTGGGGAGCATCCACTCACTGCTGTTGTTGAAAATTCAGCCTTTGACCTGCCATTCATTTGAAAGTGTTTAATCTGTTTATCTTAATCTGCTGCTGCTAAGTCACTTCAGTCATGTCCAACTCTGTGCGACCCCATAGACGGCAGCCTACCAGACTCTCCTATCCCAGGGATTCTCTAGGCAAGAATACTGGAGTGGGTTGCCATGTCCTTCTCCAATGCATGAAAGTGAAAAGTGAAAGTGAAGTCGCTCAGTCGTGTCTGACTCTGTGTGACCCCATGGACTGTAGCCTACCAGGCTCCTCCATCCATGGGATTTTCCAGGCAAGAGTACTGGAGTGGGGTGCCATTGCCTTCTCCATATCTTAATCTGCTGCTGCTGCTTCGTCACTTCAGTCATGCCCGACTCTGTGCAACCCCATAGATGGCAGCCCACGAGGCTCCTCTGTCCCTCGAATTCTCCAGGCAAGAACACTGGAATGGGTTGCCATTTCCTTCTCCAATGCATGGAAGTGAAAAGTGAAAGTGAAGTCGTTCAGTCCTGTCGGACTCTTCACAACCCCATGAACTGCAGCCTACCAGGCTCCTCCGTCCATGGGATTTTCCAAGCAAGAGTACTGGAGTGGGGTGCCATTTTCTTCTCCGTATCTTTATCTACTTGCCCTTAAATTTTCTGCCAATTCTTTATAATATTGATTTCTAAGTATCAATTTCTTTTTTTTGTATTCTGGTTAAGATTTATTTATCTTTTTCTAACCTCTAACTGCATTTTTGTCATCATCTTAAAAAATAATCTCAGCTAGTATGTCATTGTATATTACTTTTTTCCCTTTGCTTTCTTGATTTTCTCCGAATTCAACATATGGTCAACCTCCTAATTCTATTTTCTATATTTTTATCTTTATGCCTGTCTGTGCTCCATTCTGGACAATTCTTTCTGAGCTCTTTCAGGTTAGTTATTCTCGTCCCATCTTTGTCTAATATGTTATTAACTTTATTCACTGTGACTTTGACTTTGCCTTTTTCATATTTTTTGCTTTTAGAAGTTGTATTTAGCTCTTTTTCAGATGTTGTGTCATTTTTTAAGATTAATGTTCCCTGGAGTGTGTTTAAAGCTAGCTTTTATTTCAGCCAATTGTTTTGCAATCTGTATTTTATTTTGCTAATAACATTATCCCAATAATTAAAGTTTTTTTCTCTATTATAATCTATTGTTTCTTAGTCATGGTATCCTGTATTTGTTTGCTTGTTCATCTTTTCATATTTGACTATATACTTATTAAATTTGAAAAACAATTTTTAGGTGTAATTCAAAAACTGAAATTAAGTGAATTTCCTCTACATTTGTATTTGATTTTGCCAGGTACTTTGGGAAACAGTCTGTAACCACATTAATGGAAGGAAGTTCAAGGTATGAGAGGCTGTGAAAATCTAGATAATACCATCTTTCATGCTATTACATGCAAGGAATAGCCCATTAACTCTTTTTTTGTTACTTTGAGTGTGTAGACTTTTAATTCCCAGCTTATCATGGTGGGGGTCCTGATTAGACTACTTGTGAGGGTCTTGGTCTTTAATTCTAAACCTCTCACATTATATGCTCATTAACACAGTTCGAAAAACAAAAACAGAAGTTCAAATTTTGTGGGTTCAGAAAATTTATGCAGAACGATAATAATTATCTAACTGGACGCTTGTTATTCCTTCAGTTGTGGCCTGAGTCACATCTGCATTGGCAGTTCTTCAAGGCTTTTCAGATTTTTAGACATTTTAAACAGGTTTCTTTTGGTAGTTTTTGGAGCAAAGATTGGCATAAAACACTAGTCATTGTGAATGAAATCCCCTATGCACATCTTCATTCAGTTGCTTATATATATTTGACTCCCATTTCTTTTCATGCTATTCTTTATCTTTCCTTTAAAAAAAAAACAATTATGTTAAAGTTTCTAAAATAACATGAAGTGCTGAAAAAATGTAACAATGATTTTCAATTACTCAGATGCTAAGGCACTAATAAAGCTGTTATTCTAAATTTTACTTTTTTCCCTCCTGTTTTCTGCATATTACTTTTTAGATGCATAAAGAAATTTCATGAGGTTGCAAGCATAAACCATGCATTAGAGAAAGGATTAAGTTCTTTGCAGCTTTGAGAATAAGTGATAACCTACAGGTATTTATATATGCGGAGAAGAACTTTAACTTTCATAAGATTTTCAAGTGGTCTTAAAACAATCCACAAAAGGTTGAGAATTGTATTAGAATTCAATTCTGACATTTTTGCAAAACTTTAACCATTCTGTAGTTCTTTCTGAGGCAACACAGAGTCTCCCAATTATTTTAAGAGGGTCTGGCAGCCCCTGTTACTCTACAGAACTCTCCCATCCTGGTCTCTCAGTGATGAATGTCCATTTCTTCGTGTGTCACAGGGAGCACAGCAGTGAGCTGCCTCCTTCTTAGGCGCCAGCACCCGTGGAGCAGAGATGGGTTTAGGTTGGTGGGTCTATCATGGATGAATAGGATCTGAGGTGTTTTTCCCACAGGGTCTGATGTCTGTCAACAAAATCAAGTCACTGGGCCTTTTCTGCAGGCAGGGAAGCTTCTGGGACACAAAAACATTCACCTCAGTAGGAAGCAGAAAAACAGAAGCTGTCCCCAGTGTCGTGATGCACTGAGAGTTTGTTGGGGGCTCAAGTGACCTGAGAGGGAAATGGTCAGTGGCAGAGCCTCATTCTTCTCTTTCCTTTCCCTGGCAGTGCCCTCCACTCACTCAAGAACAGAGCTACTCAGTGTGCCTGACAACTTCTAGAAAGAAGTGGGAGCAGCCAGGGTCTGGGTAGGGCTCAGGACCGGGGGGTGAAGACATGCAGGTTCCATCCCTGAGGGGGAAGGAGGAAGTAGACAGGTCCCAGCCTTGATGTTTGTGAGGACATTATTGAATTTGGTGGGTTTGGGGTTCTGGCACACCCAGCCCCCACCCCTGGCACCCTGGGTTCCCATTTCTGTGGCCGGCACTGACTCAGCAGCTGTGTGGGCTATTGCACTGAAGGCTTCGGTTACTGCCTTCCCCCAGGTCCCTGGCAGTTGGTGGGCAAGCCTCTTGGGAAGCTCTGGGTGATGAAACTTATCACGGCAGTGGGAGAATGGGACTGTGAATTCTCGAGCTCCCACCCCCACCTCAAACCCCCACCTTCACCTTTCCTTCCTCTCCCAGGGGCTCAAAATCTGGCAGGAGGAAGTAGGGGCAGCAACTGACTGGGTAGCTTTGCCTGGAAGATGCGACCGCTCCTGCTCCTCGTCGCCTTTCTCCTGTCCCCCAGGGCTCGGGCAGGTGAGTGACCGTTCCCACCCTCAGGGGCCCAACTCCACCGATAGACTCTAAAGGCAGACCGCCTAGATACTTGCCAGCCCTGTATCACTGGGCAGCTTGCATGAGTCCAGTTTCCATCTTCAGATTCTGAGGGCAGAAATTATATCAGGCCTACCTGGAGAGTTGTCATGAGAGTTAAGTAATGTAGTGTACATAAAGCTCTCAGAACCACCCTGGCATATACTACCTGCTATATAAATGTGTTCTCTGAACTCAGTTGCAGCCCCTGTTTCAGAGCCTAGGGGATCAAGATACAGCGATAATGGGCCCATCAGCTCATCTCTAGATCCTTAAATTCATGAGCCAGACTTCATAGGGATCTGGAAAGTTCCCTGAGGAAGAAAGTGCCACAGAACTTCAGGGAGAGGTGGCACCAAAGGGCTCTGGGTGCACCATCCCCACAGCAGAGAAACCCTCCTGTGAGAGAGGCCGCAGCTGGCCCCACCTTCCGGGCAGGTGGGAGGGCACTGAGGCTGGATGAAGAGCCAGCGGCACTTTCTGCAGGATCCTGGCACCTCCCCCAGTTCTGTGCCCTGCAGACCCCATTCTCACCAACCACCAGCTCACCCTGCCCCTGCTCATCTCTCCTGCTCCCCAACTTCCAGTCTTTCTGGAGCCACCAAGCTGATGTCCACACACCTACCAGTGCAGAGATAATCCTAGTGCTTCCTTCCAGGGCAGATCATCGGAGGCCGAGAGGCCAGGCCCCATTCCCGCCCCTACATGGCATTTCTTCAGATCCGAACTCCAGTAGGTCGGAAAGCTTGTGGGGGGTTCCTGGTGCGTGAAGACTTCGTGATGACAGCAGCTCACTGCTTGGGAAGGTGAGGACTTAAGGGACTTCTGGGTACCAGCAAAGCAGGTCCAGAAGAGTTCATGAGGGAAGTCACTGAAAGCAGGGCTCTAGATTGAATGGGTGAAAAAAAAAAAGGCCATGTAGAGCCTGTGGGACAAGAAGCAGGCCAGTGTGAATGGGGGAGGACCTGATCAAAAAGAATAAGATGGGGAGATGAAATGTAAGCACTGGGGCTCAAATTATGACTTCAAGGTATTTTTGCAATCCCTTGTTGGGGAGGCAAAATTCAAAATCACTATGTCCTCCACCACCTCCAGCTCAAGGCTGGGGAGACCTAGGGCACAAAGTTCGGTCCCAGAGCCCTCCTGTCTCTCAGTTCCCTTGGTTGAGGTCTGGCAACCCTGGGTAGTCACTTGACTTGTATTGTGGACCACAGTTCCTGTGGTTCAAACCTTACCTCTAGGCTCTCTTTCCTTTGCAGCCAAATAAATGTCATCCTGGGGGCCCACAACATTAGGACATTGGAAAACACCCAGCAGCACATCCCTGTGCTCAGATCCATCCCCCACCCCGGACACACTCAGCAGAACAAGAGGAATGACATCATGTTATTGCAGGTACCGACCCTCTGGTTCTTCAGCTGGGTGACTCGTTCCCAGTCTGGGGGGCTTCCTGTGTCCTGGAATCAGGGAGGCGGGGAAGCTGGGCAGGCTCCCAGGGCAGTGGCAGGCACGGGGTGAGCGTAGAATAGACAGTCCCTGAGTGCCTGCACGCTTCTTGTCAGCTGGCAAACAGAGTCCAGCGTAATCGATTTGTGAGGCCGGTGCCTCTGCCTCAGACTCACAATAGGCTGAGACCTGGGACCCAGTGCACCGTGGCCGGCTGGGGCCTGACTGGCCTGAACACGAGAACAGACACGCTCCAGTGTGTGCAGCTGAGGGTGCAGAGGGATAGGGTGTGCAGCAGACGCTTCATGTTATACAATGGCCAGACACAGATTTGTGTGGGGGACCCGAGACAGAGGAAGTCTGCCTTTCAGGTAAGATCACGGCATCTGCCAACACTGACGGGGGACCCTGGGCAGACTGGGCAGTGGGACGGACCACATTCCCATGGCTGCAGTCTGGGGCCTAGATCAGAGGGATGTGGGGGGGCGGGGGCTTTTCCCCATCCGTCCAGTCTCTGGGGGAATAGGAGAAATACCAGACACACAGAATGTTTACGTGCAGTGTTTTCCTGGGGCCAGTGAGGTACCGTGACTTGGGTTGGGCTGGAGAAGTAACCACACTCAGGGCTGAAGCCCAGCAACGGGAAAATTCAGAAGCTTTTCTTCTGCACCCCACCACCCTCTCATCTCACACACAGCCAGCACTGGAAAGAGTTCCCCTGAACCCCCGTCTTCTCTGAGGGTTGGGAGAGGGCAACAGGAGTGGGGAGTCCTGGAAAACTGAGTGTCCCTTCCCTCCTCTGCCTGTAGGGGGACTCCGGTGGCCCCCTCGTGTGTAGCAACGTGGCCCAGGGCATTGTCTCCTATGGAGATAGGGTGGGGACCCCTCCAGCAGTCTTCACCAGAATTTCCAGCTTCCTGCCCTGGATAAGGAGAACAATGAGACGCTTCCAAGACTGGAGACCAGAGTGACATCCCACGAGACTGACTCTCCTTCTCTGGGGCAGTGCCCAGCTCCAGGGCAGTTCCCAGAGCCTTAATAAACATCCTCATCTAGAGGGGCAATAACTGATTTCTAATGTGTTCATTAAACATTATTTGTGCACAACAAAGTGTGCCAGGACTGAGGGTGAGCTTTGTCGAGGAAGATGGGTTCTCTTTCTCAGGACAAGTGAATCCCTATTCCCACTGTCCTGGGGTCAGCAGGAGCCTCTTCCCTCCTCCAAGCCATTCATTACTCTGTGTTCCCTCTATCCACAGCCTGGGGAGGGATGGAGGGACCTACCTCTTCCCCGAGTAAGGTTCCTTGCTCTCTACCCTACCAGAGATGCCCCCTTAGGTACCTGAGAACCACATGCCATTGGCCAGGGTAGGACATAAAAAACAAAGGAACAATTGAAATTCCACACGAGGCTCAATTTAAGAATAAATGTGGCAGTGTAAATCACTGGAAAACAATGAATTTTTAATAGATTGCAATGAAACAGATAGTCATTTGGGGAAAAAAGATAATATCGGGTCCACATCTCATCATAAACCTAAATAACACTCAAATGGAATCAAAGATCTAAATGAAAATACCAACCATAAGAAAAATAGAAGAAGAAAAAATTTCTTTCTTAAAAATATCTAACAAGCACCCATATCAAAGCTGTGCTGTTCACAATGGCCAAGAGATGGGAGCAACCCAAGTGTCTATGGACAGAGTCTTTCTCTGAAACCCTTTTCTACACCAACCCACTGTACTGTGGACCAATGTTCTCATTTTCCATGTGATGAGGGTCTCCTTCTGGGTTTTCACTCTACAATTATCCAAAACTCTACATAATATGTTAGCTAAAATAATGCGACTTTTACTGTAAAGACTAGCCTGTGACTAATACATCAATCATGGCATCCGGTCCCATCACTTCCTGGGAAATAGATGGGGAAACTGGAAACAGTGTCAGACTTTATTTTTTTGGGCTCCAAAATCACTGCAGATGGTGATTGCAGACATGAAATTAAATGAAGCTTAGTCCTTGGAAGAAAAGTTATGACCAACCTAGATGGCATATTCAAAAGCAGAGACATTACTTTGCTGACTAAGGTCCATCTAGTCAAGGCTATGGTTTTTCCAGTAGTCATGTATGGATGTGAGAGTTGGACTGTGAAGAAGGCTGAGCACCAAAGAATTGATGCTTTTGAACTGTGGTGTTGGAGAAGACTCTTGAGAGTCCCTTGGACTGCAAGGAGATCCAACCAGTCCATTCTGAAGGAGATCAGCTGTGGGATTTCTTTGGAAGGAATGATGCTAAAGCTGAAACTCCAGTACTTTGGCCACCTCATGTGAAGAGTTGACTCATTGGAAAAGACTCTGATGCTGGGAGGGATTGGGGGCAGGAGGAGGAGGGGACAACAGAGGATGAGATGGCTGGATGGCATCACTGACTTGATGGACGTGAGTCTGAGTGAACTCTGGGAGTTAGTGATGGACAGGGAGGCCTGGCGTGCTGCGATTCATGGGGTTGCAAAGAGTAGACACGACTGAGCAACTGAACTGAACTGAATACATCAATATTATATTCAAATAATAGATTTCTGAAGTCACATAGTTTAAAATCATCTTTTAACACTTTAGGGTAACTATAAAGAATCAGCTGGAGGTTCTTCTATATTCATCAAAATGTTAACTGGGTTTCCCTGATGCTTTAGTGGTTAAAAGTCTGCCTGCCAATGCAGGGAACAATGGTTCGATCCCTGGTCTGGGAAGATCCCACATGGTGTGGAGCAACTAAGTCTGTGCACCTCAACTGCTGAAGCCCACATACTTAGAATCCATGCTCTACAACAAGAGAGGCCACCACAATGAGAAGCCTGTTCACTGCAACAAAGAGTAGCCCCTACTCGCCACAACTAGAGAAAGCCTGCGCATGACAACAAAGAGCCAGAGCAGCCAAAAATAAACAAATAAATCTTTAAAAAAATGTTAATTACTCCTTACCATGTGACATTTCCCACCTGAATTTTTGCACTTTCCATAATCTTGAGTAATCACTGAACACACATCAAATCCAGCTGATATATACAAAAATGCTTTGGTAAATTTGATCATCTTTTTATAGATATATCTTGCCAGAAGGTCATTTGCCTAATATTCAGTGTGAGTCATTTATCAACAAAGTTTTAATCAGTGATACATCTTTGAAAGTAATCAGTCATTTTTTCCCTTTATTTGCTACCACCCATCCATAGGAATTATGTCTTGCTTGTATGTTCTAGAGGAAAACAATCTCATTATTAAATATTTGCATTGCCAGGTGGAAAGAATACTTGACGGTGGAAGTGGGAGGAGAGAGCAGTGGAAGAACCCCCATACGCCCTTCCTAAGCTCTGTGACATTTATTTTGAGCCCCAGAGCACCACCCAAGTCAAGACTCAGTTCCCAGGAAACTTCTAGTGTAGACTCATCTCCCCACCTAAGGATCTTCCAGCTATTGAGCCCCTTCAAGGCAGCTGCCTGCCTTTAGCAGCCCTGCTGAAAAGGTTTCAGACCTCACCATGCTCACCTCCAGAGGACAGTTTTCTTCTTGACCATCCCAAAAGTCAAGTCCACTACCTCTCACAGCTTAGCACCCTCCTCTATTAAGTAAATCTCAGCAGCAGAGGTTTGGCAGGGGTCCAAAGTTTACTTAAGGAAAATATTCCTTATTGTGTTCTCCACAGGCACTGGACTCTGATCTCCCAAGTACTAGCCAGCCCTCTCTCAATCAGAAGGTATTGTTCTTCTATTTTCTCCTGGTCCCACTGGCCACAGGACCACTCAGCCTGCTGCTCTCAGATCTATCTGGATCCCGTGGCTTGGTCTAGGTCATCCCATCTTTTTCTCTGAAATGAAGTCTGTCTCCCTGGGGCTTTCTAGTCATCCATACATCTCAGTGATATATGTCAGTGTTTGATATAAGTCAATGTTTGACTAACTTGAGTTTGGTTGGAATCTCTGTGTTACTGTGACTTATCAAGTTATTTAAACCCTGTGAGAGTTCCTTTTTCATCTCTGGATTAAGGAATCCCCAAAGAATTCTGAGGATAAAATGACACAGTATGTTACAAATTCCTTCCAAAGTAGCTGGTGTGTAAAAAGATTTCAATAAATATTAAGCATCACTTCTCTTTTTTTTACTTCTTATGTCCCAGCTCTGGAGCCACAGGAAGAACTTCACCTCAGGCAGTCTGGCAGTCCTTAATCTAGGGGAGCTAGCGTGTCTAGTGTCCTGTCAGTGTAACTCTCTTCTCCTGAAAAAAATAACACCTCCAGCTCGTCATCTATTCTCCTAAAGATACTCTGGAGTCCATTCACCTCTGAGGATCCTCTCTTGTGGAAGTTCTTCTCCATCTCCAAGACTGGTACCTCCTAGACCAAGTCAAAAATTGAGTTTTCTCAAACCTCAGGATCAGGACTAGGGCTGTGGTTTCTGGAAGCAATTCCACAAATATTTCCACTGCGTCCCCCATTCTTCTCAATACGTGCTGCTGCTGCTAAGTCACTTCAGTCGTGTCTGACTCTGTGCGATCGCATAGATGGCAGCCCACCAGGCTCCTCCGTCTCTGGGATTCTCCAGGCAAGAACACTGGAGTGGGTTGCCATTTCCTTCTCCAATGCATGAAAGTGAAAAGTGAAAGTGAAGTCACTCAGTAGTGTCCAACTCCTAGTGACCTCATGGACTGCAGCCTACCAGGCTCCTCTGTCCATGGGATTTTCCAGGCAAGAGTACTGGAGTGGGGTGCCATTGCCTTCTCCATCTCAATACGTGAGGTTTGTGGAAAGACTAGAGAAGGAATGCCCAGGTGGGAGCAGTCACTTTGAACTGGGGCTATTCGCTTGAAAACAAGAACAGATGCCCTCATCAGGCTTTGGATATCTTTCAGTTGTCCCAGATGAGCGAGGATATTTGCTTCTCACCTCTTTCTTTAGCTTACAAGATGGCCCAGAGGTTGGAGAGTGAGGCCTCTCTAGCCTACCTGTACACATGCAGGGAAAGGCAGGAGGAACCTTGGCTTCAACCTGGCTGTCAGGGGCAGGATGACGTCAGGCAGGCTTGTTTCTGATGACTTGTTCCCTCCCCAGCTCGCTCTTCATCCCTTTTCTCTTACAGTCTGTTTGCACAGGTTTTGCCTGCTACCTATTAAGGTGTAAGTGATAAATGAGGTACGAGACTGACAACGTGATCATGCGCAAGGCTCTTGCATTTATATAAGAATCTCTTGCAAATTCATGAGATACAAAGTAGAATGGTGATCCCCAGGGGCTGGGGGGAAGGGGTAATGGGGGATTACTACTTAATGGGTTAAGAGTTTCAATTTGGGAAGGTGAAAATTCTTTTAAGATGGATAATAGTGGAGGTTGCACAATGATGTTCATGTACTTAATGCCACTGAACTGCACACTTAAAACTGGTTAATAGGTGAACTTTCTATTATGTATATTTTACTACAATTTAAAAAGTAATTTAAAGAAATAATTTCTTGCAACTCTTCTTAGAAAGTTCTAATAGTAGAAGACGTTATTTGGAGAAAGTGGGCAGCTACCACTTCTGCACACAGATAGCATTGTTGGAGTTACTTTTCCCTTAAGAGAACTCTGGTTTCTAGATCAAGGAGAAGAGGCCCTGTGTCTGAATAATGTCATAGACCCCAGAAGTAGCTCCACCCCAGCATTTTTCATGTGTGAACATAACACAGAAGGAGAAACTGTAGGAGAGAATGAGCCAGAGGTGCTATTTGAAGAGAGGGCTGGGCTGGAAATAAAATGATGAGATCTAGGATAGAAAGAAAGGAGAAGTGGGGGAAATCTCACCCATTCTTCTATGATATTGATACTCTCTCCTACTTGTAGTTCACTGAGTTTCTTGGTTTTGAATGTTAATACTTCACAGTTTTTCATCAATATTGTGAAATTTTCAACCATTATTTATTCAAAAAATTTCAACTTTTTCTTTTCTATTGGAGTATGCGTGCGTGGGCATGCTTAGTTGTGTCTGACTCTTTTGTGACCCCATGGACCCAGCTTGCCAGGCTCCTCTGTCCATTTTTAAGGCAAGAATACTGGAATGGGTTGCATTTCCTCCCCCAGGGGATATTCCTAGCCCAGGGATCGAACCTGCATCTCCCTCATTGGAAGGCAAGGATTCTTTACCACTGAGCCACCAGGGAGCCCTATATTGGAGTATAGCCAATTAATAATGTGATTTTTTCAGGTGCACAGCAGAGTGATTCAGCCATACCTATACACGTATCCATTCTCTCTCAAACTCCCTCTTTAATTTTTTTTTTTCTGCTCCTTTCTCTGTCTCTTCTCCTTCTGGGACTCCTTACTTGTAAGTTGCATGAGGTGTTCCACACATCTGATATCCTATTCATTTTTATTCCTTTTTTTTTTTTTTTACTTCTGTTCATTGAAAAGTCCTAAAGCAATTCCAGATTTGTCAGTGAGAGACTTCACAGGGGCAGCCAGCTACTCTCCTGGAATAATAGCCAAGCTTGACACAGGTGCCTTCTGCCCTTGGTCCAAGCAGCAGAGCTAGATGTGGGTCAGGTGAGACAGGAGGAGGCGGGGAGAAGGAGAATGGAGACACAATTGCTGATCAACATTATGTGGATCCACGGGGAGCCCTGGAGAAGGGAGGCTTGAGCCACATGTAGGGTACAAGTGTAGTCCAAAGTGGAGTCCAAATAGCTCAGAGGAAAGCTGTCTGTCAGAAAAATGTGATAGCACTGCCAAATGCACAGGAAACCAGCTACAGAAATTGTGAAAACTCTCATGGTTCTATGTGACAAGATGCATTAAAATGATAAACACCTGCTTTGGCCTAAATTATAGTTTATCCTCTTTAATTTTCTATATTTCCCCAAACATCATAAATAATATTTTGTAGGTACATTAAAGCCCAATGTGTCAACACAGTGGTTTAATAAATTACTACAACATTGCTGAGCATACTTGTGGCTTGCAAATTGGCGGTGGGGAGGAGCGGTAAACCATCAAAGCTAAGAAGCCATGTATCCCCTTTAACAGCCATGTCTGGGGCAGAGAGTGAAAATGAGAAGATATATGTTCCTCCTTGCAGGTAAGGCCTGAGCCAATACATGCAAAATATTTTAAACATTATGTCCAGTTTGAGATAAGATTCCAGAAGTCTTTTCATATCTATATTAAATTATAAAAGAACAAATAAAAGTAATTTAAACTGTTTGTCTGACTGTATGTATTCTAAGTAGAATCATAGCTTGGAACTTGCCCTTAAGGCTGACAATGCTTAAATACCCATGTGCAGAGAATGGCATGAGCAAATATGCCTGGTTCCTCACCAGGAGCAAGGAGCCTTGGTGGCAAAATCTTTGCCCACATCATGGTCTTTCCTGGAACCCACATTACCTGGGACAGGAGTGACCCAGAAAACTTAGAATGAATGACAAAACTTTGTTTATACTCTTGCTGTTACTACCTGCATGCTTCCCAACTACTTTAATATTGGGATCTTTTAAATCTTTGAAATATCAACAAGTTGAGAACAATACTGGCTTTAGAAGGGCTACCTGGGACTGGACCATAAAATAAATTCAGGTGCATTTGTCTGTCAAACCCATCTTCTCAAACTTTTCTATCCTCTCACTACCTTATCTTCCTGGCACTCTCATTGACACCCCACCTCCACTTCATCTGCAGTCACTGGTCCTCACCCCCATCCCCAACAGTTTGCAGTTACCTAAAACTACCAAGAAGCTGATGGATGGCTAGGCTCTTTCCTAATGTGTTCTAGGAAAGACTTTTGCTTGGTAATTTTGCAGTTATAAAGATAACAACAACAAACCTCTTCAGCTATCCAAAAAAAGTGAAGTTCTACAGAGTATAATTGGATAGTCGTATGCTTTTTGATACCTAATGACAAATTCAAGGCATGGTGGTGCCAGGAGCCAGCGTGAGGAATTCCACCCATGACAAGGTCATGCGGCAGAGCTCTGATAGCAAGGCTAATCAGACCTCAGGTTTTCCCTCTGGAATTTCCTGAGCATCCACCCCCCAAAAATAAGAATCTGCCTGCTTTTCCACTCTTCTGATATTCTCTGGAAAAAGTCAATTCAGGGCTTTAGTCTTCTGCATTTGAAAGAGTGTTTCAATCCCAAAACCCCTCTGATGGCTCTCAAGCCTGCCTGCAGGACTCACAGCTGCGCATGTGATTGAGGCCTCCTGACCACAGAAGGCACAGGAAGCTTAAAACATCCTAGGAATGTAGGGGCTTCCGAGGAGTCAAAATCATTAGAATAGGACTGATTAAAAGTTTCATTTGTTGAGCCAATACTTGCTGCCAAATTTTCATATCCTTTATTTTTAGATATAGTTGGTATATAGAAAAACAGTGGTAGACCTGGTATTAACAACATTAGATCTTTGAGTTAAGTACCTTCTTTGTTATAATCCACTGCACCTTTGTTCTATAGAGATGTAACTTTAGTGCTTTAAGGAGATGCAGATTAAAGAAAAACACTTCAGGGGAAACGAGATAAACATTCATTAAGAAAGACAGCCAAAAAATTGTTAGCAAGCCTCCTGGCCAGACGATAATGTAAATCACCTGAGACCTTTTGTATACAAAAAGATATACAGAGTCTGAGCTGCTAACACTACATAATTTTGTATTACCCATTGATCTCTATGTATAATTGAAAGTATAAAAGGCCTTGAAGGACAATAGAAGGAGAGCCAGTCGCTGGACTGGTTTCCCCCATGTCTCCTCTTTACTCTAATTTCAGGCTGAATTCCCATTTGGGGCGTGGAGACTCACTATGTCTACTTACTTGTCCTGGCTTTTAAGATCCGTAAGAGAGCCCAAGGCGGGGCACTCTGCGATATTCAAACGGGCGCCGGCGGCCTAACATAGATGGTGCAAGCTCCTTGTCTGGAACTTTATTGGTTTTCCACGAAACCCAAGTTAATCAGCCTCTTCTCTCCACTTAATTTTCTTACTACACTATTTCTTCCTAACCTAATCTTATATTAATAAATAAATAAGTCTTTCCTTGCCGACTCTGTCCCTGCTTCGAATTCCCTGGATCCACCGGGGCTGGACCCCAGCATGGTGGGGTCAGATTTATGGTCTTGGAGGATCAAAATTAGAGGAAGGGGACACCATTTCTGATTAATGCCACCAGCACCACCACCCCCTTTCTCTGTTCAGAAAGTCCATCCAGGACTTTCTGTAGATGAATTTGGTTGTGCTATCAAGGGCCTAAGAATGCAGCTCCTGCAACACCCTTACCACACAGACTTTTCTGATGAAAGCTCATGTCTTGAGAATCAATAGAACCAGGAGTAAATTGGTGGTGCCTGAGCCTGCCCTTTCAAACTCAGGATTGAAAACACCTGGAAGGAGAACTTGCACACCGCTTCAGACCTGCTTAGCTTTTCAGAGAAGATGCCGTTGCTCCTGTTCTTACTGGCTGAACCCCTGGGGCTAAAGGAGGTAAGTGACTGTGCCTGTCTTCAGTGAAAGTCATGCAGTCATGTCTGACTCTTTGCAACCCCATGGATTATATAGCCCATGGAATTCTCCAGGCCAGAATACTGGAGTAGCTAGCTTTTCCCTTCTAAAGGGGACCTTCCCAACCCAGGGATCGAACCCAGGTCTCCCAAATTGTAGGCAGATTCTTTACCAGCCGAGCCAAAAGGGAAGGCCCTCTGTCCGCAGAGGCCTGGCTTATTCCAGCAGCACCACTTCTCCAGTGCCTGCGACACTATCACTATGATGTTCCTCACCTTAGTCCATTCCCAGAAATTTGCTAGATTCCAGATCTGCCGCTGGACACGCAGATTACAGAAAACTACTCCCATGGAGACCTGGTGGGTCTTCTCCCTTTCATAGGTCACACCCTGGCATGTGGAAAGTTATTTATAATTAGGATGGCACAGGATCCTGGTGGGGAGGGAAAGCTGAGAATGCGTGTTGTAACTTCCCATTCTCCAAAGCTAAGGGTGAGTTGTTTTGTCCCAGGAGCTATCATCAAGAACGAGAATGAAGGAGCCATCTCACAGTTTCCTAGATGTCACCCTCTCATTGACCCCGCTCTCCTGAGCCACTCTGCTCCACCACGGCAGGTATCTAGAACCCACGCAACCCTCACGGTGTCACCTCACCACCAATTCCATGGCCCTCATGGGGGCTGGCTTCCACCCAGGCCCCCTCCTCCCATTTCCCCGCCTCACTCTGGTTTCAAATCCTTGCACATGTCCTCTTTGGCTTGAAAGTTAAATTGCTTAAAAAGATAAATCTGTGCTGAAATTCAGATCACATTAGGACCCAAAGAAATTTTGGAGACTGTTCATTCACATATCCAACAGCATTTGTGGGACATTTACAATGTGTCTGGCTCATGATGGGGGAGAAAGAAGCCAGGGTATTCTGCTCCACGAGCTCAAAAGTTTTGGGTTTTTGAAACCAGCTTCATCTGGAAGTAAGCAGGACACAGGGAGTCTGAGAAGCTCAGGGACAGAGAAAGAGCCAGAGTAGGTCAGAGAGAGTAGCTTCCAGGTGGTTTATCTCGAAGACAGATCCCCACCCCCTCACATGTATTTGAAGTGCTCCAGAACAAGGGCTGAGCCTCTCCTCTCTATGGGGAGATAAGAACTAACCAGGGAAACAGGTCACATTGCAAGCCTGCTGTGCTGCGCAGGGGAGCCTGGGGCCCCCATCTCATTGAGCTGGGTCCCTAAAGACCATTGAGGACTATCATCCTCTGAACGTCCCATTGTTTTAGGCCACCTGGCAGTACCTGTCCTGTTTCCTATGAAGACGGAACTCCAGGAAAATTTTCTCTTTCGGGGGAGATCAAATGGGGCAGAAAGGTCAGATGGCGCTCCCCACCATACATGGTATCTGTAGATTTTTATGACAACAAACAAGGCTGGAGTAGATGTTAGGGGTTCCTGGCATGAGAAAACTTCACGTTAACTGTGGCTCGCTGGGACAGAAGGTAAGGAGCACAAAAGAGTCTTGTCTTTCTGGGAACCCCTAGTACCATCCTAGGCCTCGTAACTCAGGAAAGCCCCAGAGCATGCAGAGCTGATGCTAATCAATGGAACCACCTGATTCTCTTGGGCAAACCAAGTGTGGGGTACTGGGGGGAAGTGTTTGGAGAGAGGCTTGTTAAATTTTGGATGTGAAAATGGTTTCATAATTTTTTGCACAACAAAACAGGGAATCATAATGTAGCCTGTGAAAATTATACTTCCGGAAATTCAGTGGAAACTTGAAAAAGCAAACTTTTTTTAAAATTGAAGTATAGTTGATTTACAATGTTGTGTTAGTTCCTTTCATACAGCAAAATGATTCAGTGACACATATACATATGTAATTCTTTTTAAAAATATTCTTTTCCATTATGATTAACTATGAATATAGTTATCTGCACTACACAGCAGGACCTTATTGTTTATCCATTCTATACATAATAGCTTATATCTGCAAACTCCAAGCTTCCCCTAACCCCCTCCCCAGGGGCAACCATAAGTCTCTTCTCTATGTCCATGAGTCTGTTTCAATTTTGAATATAGGTTCATTTGTGCCATATTTTAGATTTCAGATTAAGTGATCTCATGTGGTATTTGTCTTCTACTTTCTGACTTCACTTAGTATGATGCTCTCCAGTTGCATTTATTTTGTTGCAATGGTGCTATTTCATTATTTTTTTATGGCTGAATGGTACTCCACTGTATATATGCACCATATCTTCTCTATCCATTCATCTGTTAATGGACATTTAGGTTGCTTCCAGGAGAAGGCAATGGCACCCCACTCCAGTGTTCTTGCCTGGAAAATCCCATGGATGGAGGAGCCTGGTAGGCTGCAGTCCATGGGGTCGCTAAGAGTCGGACACGACTGAGTGATGTCACTTTCACGCATTGGAGAAGGAAATGGCAACCCACTCCACTGTTCTTGCCTGGAGAATCCCAGGGATGGGGGAGCCTGGTGGGCTGCCGTCTATGGGGTCGCACAGAGTCGGACACGACTGAAGCGACTTAGCAGTAGCAGCAGCAGGTTGCTTCCATGTCTTAGCTATTGTGAATAGTGCTGCTATGAACATAGACTGCATATATTTTTTTGGATTAGAGTTTTGTCTGTATATGTGTCTAGGAGTGGACTGCTGGTGATAAAGCAGTCTTGATAGGTATCAGTCTAGTGAAGTTTGTAGTTGTTCTGGGGGTCATGCCACCTAAAATCTTGAAATGATTCAGGATGTATTAGGCAGATTTTGTATACTGAGAGTTTTTTTTTTTTTTTTAACATTTCCACAAGAAAGACATATTCTTTGAGCTATTGGGACTGGTCCTGGGCTGCCGTCTTATCTCCAACTCGAGGTTGGTGGATGAGTTGGAGAAAGGTGGCTTACTCCTGGGGTCCCCACTTTTCCCAGACAAACTCAGACAACCATGATCAAGGTCACCAGCCCTCACTTCTGTGATGCTGCTAGTTCTGATGTATTGCCAGTGTCTAGCTTCTCCTGACTCTGATGCTCTGCCCCAGGGCACAGGCACCAGGTTTCTGTGGACCGGAAGTCTGCCTGAGCTATCAGGTCAGGAGTGAAGTTCCTGGTGGGGTTTCCATCCTAGAGCTTGTCATGGTTTTGTGACTTTCCAGACAAGTCAGTAGGTCTTCCAAAGCACAGAGGTTGAAAGCAGAGAAAGAGAGCGAGAGGAACAGTGTTCTTTTGCACTAGCTTTTGGTGTGCCAAATGTTTTCTTGCCGAAGCTCTGCTGCTGAGGTTTGCTTAATAAGGAAGTGTGCTGAGCTGTGAGGAGTGGTGGAACTAGCTTCTGAAATGGTCATGAAGGAAATTGTCCTATGGACATGGGCATGGTGAGGGCTGTAGAAATCGTTCCAGCAGGGCGGCTGGAGGTAGACAGCTGCCTTGGAGAGCTGACTGGCAGGGAGAGGCTTGGAGGAGAGACGGGTCTGTCCTGGGAGTTTCCTGGGCATTCCTGACCTGGGTGGTGCTCTGGTTGTTGTTGTTTACTTGCTCAGTTGTGTCCAACTCTTTGAGACCCCATGGACTGTAGCACGCCATGCTTCCCTGTCCTTCACCACCTCCTGGAGCTTGCTCAAACTCATGTCCATTGAGTCGGTGATGCCATCCAACCATCTCATCCTCTTTTGGTCCCTTCTCCTCCAGCCTTCTATCTTTCCCAGCATCAGGGTGTTTTCCAATGAGTCTACTCTTGTATCACATGGCCAAAGTATTGGACCTTCAGCTCTGGGGCTCAAAGTAAACGTCACAGAGAGGAAGGGCTTCATGAGGGCTCTTCCACTGCTCTCTCCTCTCCCGCTGCCCCTCACCATCAAGTATTCTTTCCATCTGGCAATGCAGACATTTAATAATGAGACTGCTATCCCTGAGAACATATAAGTAAGAGATAATTCCTATGGGTAGGTGATATCAAATTTAGAGGAAATGACTGAATGTTGTCAAAGATGTATTGTTAACATTTTGTGGAAAATGGCATACACTGAACTTTAGGCAAATGAATTTTTGACAAGAAGTACCCATAAACATGGGTATCAAGATTGCCGGGAGAAATATCAATAACCTCAGATATGCAGGTGACACACCCTTATGGCAGAAAGTGAAGAGGAACTAAAAAGCCTCTTGATAAAAGTGAAAGAGGAGAGCGAAAAAGTTGGCTTAAAGCTCAACATTCAGAAAACGAAGATCATGGCATCTGGTCCCATCACTTCATGGCAAATAGATGGGGAAACAGTGGAAATAGTGTCAGACTTTTTTTTTTTTTTTGCCTCCAAAATCACTGCAGATGGTGACTGCAGCCATGAAATTAAAAGACGCTTACTCCTTGGAAGGAAAGTTATGACCAACCTAGATAGCGTATTAAAAAGCAGAGACATTACTTTGCCAACAAAGGTTGGCCTAGTCAAGGCTATGGTTTTTCCAGTGGTCATGTATGGATGTGAGAGTTGGACTGTGAAGAAAGCTGACAGCCAAAGAAATGATGCTTTTGAACTGTGGTGTTGGAGAAGACTCTTGAGAGTCCCTTGGACTGCAAGGAGATCCAACCAGTCCATCCTAAAGGAGATCAGTCCTGGGTGTTCATTGGAAGGACTGATGCTAAAGCTGAAACTCCAGTACTTTGGCCACCTCATGCGAAGAGTTGACTCATTGGAAAGGACTCTGATGCTGGGAGGGATTGAGGGCAGGAGGAGAAGGGGACGACAGAGGATGAGATGGCTGGATGGCATCACAAACTCGGTGGACAGGAGTTTGAGCAAACTCCAGGAGGTGGTGATGGACAGGGAGGCCTGATGTGCTGCGATTCCTGGGGTCGCAGAGTCGGACATGACTGGGTGACTGAACTGAACTGAACCCATAAACATAATGGACAAATTTGCCAAGGCATATCTGTGTAGAGCCAGTTGGATTTGATATGTACATATGGATCATTCCATTTCAGATTATGGAAACTGCAAGAATTCAGGTGGGAAATGTAACACTGCAAGGAGTAGTTAACATTTTGATGGATGCAGAGCCTCCTAGCTCATTCTCTACAGTTACCTTAAGGTGCTAAAAGCTTGGGTTTAAATTATGTTACTTCAGAAATCCTTTATTTCAATATAATATTGATGTATTAGTCATGAGTTAATCTTCAGGGTAAAAGGCATTTTATTTTAGTCAACATATTGTGTGGAGGTTTGTTTAATTTTAGAGTAACAAACCCAGAAAGAGATTCTCATCACAGTGAAAATGAGAACACCAGTCTAGAGCACAGTGAGGATTGGTGTGGGAAAGGGTTTAGGAGAAAGACTCTGGCTGTCCATAGACACTTGGGTTGCTCCCATCTCTTGGCCATTGTGTAAAGTGCAACTTTGATATGGGTGTTTGTTAGATATTTTAAAGAGAGTAAATCTTTTTTCTTTCTTCTAGTACTTGCATGGCTTGATTTTTAAATATTTAGATCTTTGATCCCATTTGAGTCTTATCTTGGATTATGATAGGAAGTATGGACCCAACTGTATCTTTTTTTATCCAGTGATTCTGTTTTGTTTCAATGACACCTATTAAAAGTTTGTTTCCCAGTGGTTTGAGAATTGTTCACCATATATTAAATCGGGCCTCGTTTAGAATTTCAGTTGTCCCTTTGGTTTGTCTGTCCAACTCATCCTTCTCACACCAATGGTATGTGGTTTTGGGGTACACTTTAATACCTAGTGTGGAGTCTCTTTAATACTCTAGAGGGTAGAGAATAGAAAGCTGTACTCTGGGGAGGGGTAGACCCCTCCATCCCTCCCCAGGCTGTGGGTAGAGGGGACATGGAAGAATGGGTGGCTTGGAGGAGGGAAGAAGCTCCTGCTGACCCCAGGACAGTGGGAATAGGGATTCACTTGTCCTGGGAAAGAGAACCCATCTTCCTCGACAAAGCTCACCCTGGCACACTTTGTTGTACACAAATAGTGTTTAATGAACACATTAGAAATCAGTTATTTCCACTCTAGACGAGGATGTTTATTAAGGCTCTGGGAACTGCCCTGGAACTGGGCTCTGCCCCAGAGAAGGAGAGTCAGTCTCGTGGGATGTCACTCTGGTCTCCACTCTTGGAAGCGTCTCATTGTTCTCCTTATCCAGGGCAGGAAGCTGGAAATTCTGGTGAAGACTGCTGGAGGGGTCCCCATCCTGTCTCCATAGGAGACAATGCCCTGGGCCACGTTGCTACACACAAGGGGGCCACCGGAGTCCCCCTACAGGCAGAGGAGGGAAGGGACACTGTTTTCCGGGACTCCCCACTCCTGTTGCCCTCTCCCAACCCTCAGAGAAGACGGGGGTTGAGGGGAGCTCCTTTCAGGGCTGGCTGTGTGTGAGATGGGAGGGTGGTGGGGGGCAGAAGAAAACCTTCTGAATTTTCCCGTTGCTGGGCTTCAGCCCTGAGTGTGGTTACTTCTCCAGCCCAACCCAGGTCACGGTACCTTACCGGCCCCAGGAAAACACTGCACATGAACATCCTGCTTGTCTGGTACTTCTCCTATTCCCCCAGACACCAGATGGATGGGGAAAAGCCCCCCCACCCCACCCCATGTCACTTTGTTGTGGACCCCAGGCTGCAGCCACAGAGATGGAATCTGTCCCCACTGCCCATTGTGCCCAGGGTCTCCTGTCTTGGGCGCTGTCAGCAGACCCTACGTTGTCTTACCAGGAAAGTGGACTTCCTCTCTCTTGGGTCCCCTACACAGATCTGCTTTTGGCCAGTGTAGAAATCGAAGCGACTGTGACACTCTCCATCCCTCTGAATTGTCAGCTGCACCTCCTGGAGTGTGATTGCTCTCCTGTTCTGTCTGGTGAGGCCCCAGCCGGCCACGGTGCACTGGGTCCCAGGGCTCAGCATTTCCTCTGTCTGAGGCAGAGCTACCAGCCTCACAGCTTCATTCTGTCTGACTCTGTATGCCAGCTGGCAGGAAGTGTGCAGGCACTCAGGGACTGTATGCTCACCCCATGCCTAACACCACCCTGGGAGTCAGCCCTGATTCCCCCTCCATGGTCCCAGGACACATGAAGCCCCCCAAGCTGGGAGAGAGCCACCCAGCTGAAGAACCAGAGGGTCGGTACCTGCAGTAACATGATGTCATTCCGGTTGTTCCGCTGATTGTATCTGGGGTGGGGGATGGGTCTGAGAACAGGGATGCGCTGCTGCGTCCATTCAGAAGCGGTGACACTGTGGATCCCTAAGATGACATTTATTTGGCTGCAAAGGAAAGGGAGCCTAGAGGTAGGTTTGAGCTGCAGGAACTGTGGTCCCTGATACAGGTCAAGTGACTGCCCAGGGTAGTGAGACCTCAGCCAAGGGAACCAAGAGACAGGAGGGCTCTGGGGCTGAGCTCTGTGCCTTAGGCCTTCCCTTGAGATGGGGGAGACTGCTCAGCCTTGAGATGGGGGGTGGGGGAAAATTCAGTGACCTTAAATTTTGCCTCCCCTACAAGAAGTTGAAAAAGAGCTTGAATTCACAATTTGAGCCCCATGGTGTGCCTTCCATCTCCCCCTCTTATTCTTTCTGATCAGACCCTCCTTTCTATCCATTCACATAGGCCTTCTCCTGGTCTCCTGGTCACCTATTCATTGCTAGAAACCTGCCTTCGATGGCTCCTCTCATGAACTCTTCTGGACCTGCTTTGCTGGTGCCCAGAAGTCCCTTAAGTCCTCACCTTCCCAAGCAGCGAGCTGCTGTCATCACGAAGTCTTCTCGCACCAGGAACCCCCCACAAATGGTCAGACCCGCTGGTGTCAGGGTCTGAATATATGCCATGTAAGGGTGGGAATGGGGCCTGGCCTCTCGGCCTCCGATGATCTGCCCTGGAAGGAAGCACTAGGATTATCTCTGCACTGGCATGTGTGTGGACATCAGCTTGGTGGCTCCAGAAAGGCTGGAAGTTGGGAGCAGGAGAGATAAGCAGGGGCAAGGTGAGCTGGTGGTTGGTGAGAATGGGGTCTGCAGGGCACAGAACTGGGGGAGGTGCCAGGATCCTGCAGAAAGTGCCGCTGGCTCTTCATCCAGCCTCAGTGCCCTCCCAACTGCCTGGAAGGCAGGGCCAGCTGCGGCCTCCCTCACAGGAGGGTTTCTCTACTGCGGGGATGGCGCACCCACAGTCCTCTGGCGCCGCCTCTCCCTGAAGTTCTGTGGCACTTTCTTCCTCAGGGAACTTTCCAGATCCCTGTGAGTCCAGCTTAGGAATTTAAAGATCTAGAGATGGGCTGATGGGCCCGTTATCGCTGTATCTTGATCCCCTAGGCTCTGGCAGAGGGGCTGCAACTGAGTTCAGAGAGCACATTTATATAGTAGGTGGTATATGCTAGGGTGGTTCTGAGAGCTTTATGTATACTACATTACTTAACTCTCATGACAACTCTCCAGGTAGGCCTGATATAATTCCTGCCCTCAGAATCTGAAGCTGGAAACTGGACTCATGCAAGCTGCCCAGTGATACAGGTCTAGCAAGTATCTAGGCGGTCTGCCTTTAGAGTCTATCGGGTGGAGTTGGGCCCCTGAGGGTGGGAACGGTCACTCACCTGCCTGAGCCCCGCAGGACAGGAGAAAGGCCACCAGGAGCAGGAGCAGTCGCATCTTCCAGGCAAGGCTGCCCAGTCAGTTGCTGCCCCTACTTCCTCCTGCCAGATTTTGAGCCCCTGAGAGAGGAAGGAAAGGTGAAGGTGGGAGGTAGGGGATGGAGGTGGGGGCTCGAGAATTCACAGTCCCATTCTCCCACTGCCGTGATAAGTTTCATCACCCAGAGCTTCCCAAGAGGCTTGCCCACCAACTGCCAGGGACCTGGGGGAAGGCAGTAACCGAAGCCTTCAGTGCAATAGCCCACACAGCTGCTGAGTCAGTGCCGGCCACAGAAATGGGAACCCAGGGCACCAGGTGGGGGATGGGCACTGTGTCCCAGAACCCCAAACCCACCAAATTCAATAATGTCCTCACAAACATCAAGGCTGGGACCTGTCTACTTCCTCCTTCCCCCTCAGGGATGGAACCTGCATGTCTTCAATCCTCTGGTCCTGAGCCCCACCCAGACCCTGGCTGCTCCCACATCTTTCTAGAAGTTGTCAAGCATACTGAGTAGCTCTGTTCTTGGGTGAGTGGAGGGCACTGCCAGGGAAAGGAAAGGGAAGAATGAGGCTCTGCACTGACCATTTCTCTCTCAGGTCACTTGAGCCCCCAACAAACTCTCAGTGCAACACGACACTGGGGACGGCTTCTGTTTTTCTGCTTCCTACTGAGGTGAATGTTTTTGTGTCCCAGAAGCTTCTCTGCCTGCAGAAAAAGCCCAGTGACTTGATTTTTGTTGACAGCCATCAGATCCTATTTATCCGTGATAGACCCATCAACCTAAACCCATCTCTGCTCTGTGTCTGCTAGCTCCTAAGAAGGAGGTAGCTCACTCCTGTGCTACCTGTGACACATGAAGAAGTAGGCATTCATCACTGAGAGAAAAGGATGGAAGAGTTCTGTAGAGTAACACAGGGGGCTGCGCTGCTGCTGCTGCTAAGTTGCTTCAGTCGTGTCCAACTCTGTGCGACCCCATAGATAGCAGCCCACCAGGCTCTGCCGTCCTTGGGATTCTCCAGGCAAGAACACTGGAGTGGGTTGCCATTTCCTTCTCCACAGGAGGCTGCTAGACACTCTTAAAAATACTTGGGAGACTCTGTTGGCACAGAAAGCCCTACAATACAGTAATTGTTTGCAAAAATGTCAGAATTGAAAACCAATACAGTTCTCAACCTGTTATGGATTGTGATAAGCCCACTTGAAAAATCTTATGAAAGTTAAGGATCCTCTCCCCATATACAAATATACACAGCTTGGCACTTTTTATCAAAGCTGCAAAGAACTTAATTCCTTCCCTATTACAATGTAAGTGATTGCAACCTCATGAAATTTCCTTACGCATCTCAAAAAGATATAGGCAGAAAACAGGAAAAAAGCAAAATAGTATAACCACTTTACTTAGTGCCTTTGGGTAATTTTAATTTATTGTTATGTAAGCTTTTTAACTTTATTTTGTCTTTAAAATGTTACTCTAATTTAAACTAAGGGGAAAGCATAAAGAACAGAGAGTCCATGTGCAAAAAGGGAAGTAAAATATATGCTCCTAATGATCTGGGTAGAGAGATGTTTAGGGGATTTCATTAGCAGTGACTAGGATTTCATGCCAATCTTCCCACGAAAACCAACCCCAAACACACTTGTTTAAAATGTATGGAAACCTTAAAAGCCTTGAAGAACTCCCAATGCAAGAGTTATTATTAGGTTAAAACAGAAGGAATAATGGGAATCAAGACAGGTAGCTCTCTTTCTCTGAGAGAATTTGCTAAATCCACAGAATTTGAGCTTCTGTTTGAAGAGCTCCTAAAATGATGGTGTAGAAATCAAAGATCATGAGGTCTAGTCTAGACAGACAGGTCTAGTCAAACCCTCCCCACAATAGGCTGTGAACTTAAAAGTCTATATGCTTAAATTAACAAAAAAGAGGTATTGAGTTAGTAATTGCAAATAATTTCTTGAAAGTTTATAATTTCCTGGACTTTTTAATGGACTTTCAAGCCTTGAATTTCTGTTATTGTACTTATGGATTGTGTTCCAAAGTACCTGGCAGAATCTATGGCAAATCTAGAAGAAATTCACTTATTTTCAAAATTCAAATTACACCTAAAAAGTTATTTTTCAAGTATTGTGACAAGCATATAGCCAAATGCAAACAGCTCAGCAAACACATAAGGATACAAGACATCATGACTAAGAAATAGTAAATAACAAAAGAGGAAAAAACCCTTTAGTTTTTAAGATAATACTATCAGTATAATAAAATATAGATGTCTCCTTTTACAGCTATTAGCATTTCCCTCATATATTGAGGTCCTCCTATGTTGGGTGGATATATATTTACGATTGTTATATTTTCTTCTTAGATTGATCTCTTGATCATTATGCAGTGTCCTTCTTTGTCTCTTGTAACAGTCTTTATTTTAAAGTTATTTTGTTTGATATGAGTATTGCTACTCCAACTTTCTTTTGATCTCCATTTGCATAAAACACCTTTTTCTATCCCCTCACTTTCAGTCTTTATGTGTGCCTATATCTGATGTGGGTCTTCTGCAGACAGCGTATATATGGGCCTTCTTTTTGCATCCATTCAGCAAGTCTGTGTCTTTGTTGGAGCATTTAAAGCTTTTATAGTTAAGGTAATTATTGATATGCATGTTATTGCCATCTTGTTAAGTGTTTTGGATTTGTTTTGGTAGATCTTTTTCCTTCCCTCCCTCTTTGGCTCTCTCTTCCTGTGATTTGATGATTGTGTTTAGTATCATGTTTGGATGTGTGTCTGTGTATCTACTGTAGGTTTGGTTCCCATGAGGTTTTGATGTACAATATTGTTTTAAGTTGCTGATCTCTTAATTTCAAATGCATTTCCAATATCCTGCATTTGTGTACTCTCCTCTTTTCATTATTGCTAGTTTGGATATCATATTTGTGTGTGGATGATTTCCTGTCTTTGCTGTATGTTTGTCTTAACTGGTGAGCTTTCCCATTCATAATTCTCTTGTTTCTAGTTGTGGCCTTTTATTCCACCTAGAGAAGTTCCTTTAGCATTTGTTGTAAAGAAGGTTTGGTGGCGTTGGATTCTCGCAGCTTTTCCTTGTTTGTAAAGCTTTTGATTTCTCCATCAAATCTGAATGAGAGCCTTGCTGAGTAGAATATTCTTAGTTACAGGTTTTCCCCTTTCATCACTTTAAATATACTGCGCCACTCCCTTCTGGCCTGCAGAGTTTCTACTGAAAAATCAGCTGATCATGGTATGGGGGGTTTCTTTGTGTGTTATTTGTTGCTTTTCCGTTGTTGCTTTAAATTTTCTCTTTGTCTTTAATTGTTGTCAATTTGATCAATATGTGTCTCTCTGTTCCTCCTTTGACTTATCTTGCATGGAACTCTCTGTGCTTCCTGTAGTTGAGTGAGTGTTTCCCTTCCCATATTAGGGAATTTTTCAGCTCTTACCTCTTCAAATATTTTCTTAGGTCCTTCTCTCTCTCTCCTCCTCATAATGTGAATTTTGGTCTCTTAGGCTGTCCTCATTTCTTTTCATCCTTCTTTCTTTCTTTTCTGCAGCAGTGATTTCCACCAATCTGTCTTTCGGTTCATGTATTCATTCTCCTGCCTCATTTATTCTATTGATTTCTTCTAGTGTGTTTTTCATTTCAGTCACAGTATTGTATTGTTCAATAATTATATTGCACTGTATTGTTCATCTATGTTCTTTAAATCTTCTAGATCTTTATTAAATGTTTCTTGTATCCTCTCAGTCTGTGCCTCCATTCATTTTCTCAGATTGTGGATCATCTTTACCATCGTTGCCTTGAATTCTCTTCAAGGTTGATTGCCTATATTTACTTTGCTTAGTTGTTCTTCTGGGGTTTTATCTTGTTCCTTCATCTGGAGCATATTTTCCTGCCATCTCATTTTGTCTAACTTTCTATGTCCGTGGTCTCTGTTCCTCAGGTTGCAGAATTGTAATTTTTCTTGTTTCTGGTGTCTGTCCCCTGGTGGGTGAACTTGGTTCAGGGGCTTGTGCAGGCTTCCTGGTGGGAAGGACTAGTACTTGCTACTGGTGGGTGGGGCTGTGTTTTGTCCTGCTGGTTGGCAGGGCCATGTCAAGGGATGTGTTTATAGGCAGTTGTTGGCTCAGGATGACTTTAGGCAACATGTTTGCTGATGAGTGGGACTTTTTCCAATTATTTTCCAGTTTGTTTGTTGCCCACCTTGTGGGTATGGGGTTATTTGATTTTATTGTGAAACAGACATTCTAGCACTGGAGCCTGCAGGCTGTTGAGTAAGGCCAGGTCTTGGTGCCCAAATGGCAACCTCCAGGAGATCTCACACTGATGAGTATTCCCTGGGGTGTCTGCCACCAGTGTCCTTGCCCTCACAGTAAGCCATACCTTCCTAGGATAGCATGTCCCACCTTCCTAGTATACCCTCCCGGCCCCCCAGGGAGGTCTGGCCCAGGCTCTTATGGAGTCATGGCTTTGCTCTGTGTCCCAATGCCCATGAAGCCTTGAATATGCACCCTGAGAGTGGAGTCTCCATTTCCCCCAGTCCTGTGGCGCTCCTGCATTCAAGTCCTGCTGGCCTTCAAAAGCAAATGCTCTTGGGGCTCTTTCCCCCAGTGCCAGATTTCCAGGCTGGGAAGCCTGATGTGGGGCTAGGGAGTCTCCCTCTTGTGAGAGAATTTCCGAGTGATAATTATTTTCCAAGCTGTTGGTTGCTCACTTGGTGGTATGAGGTTTGATTTTATTGTGAAAGAGCCCTCTTGACATCTCCTTGTAGCTTCTTTGTCTTTGTGTGTAGAATATCTTTTCTAGTATGTCAAAGTCTTTTTTCATAAATGGTTGTTCAGCAGTTAGTTGTGATTTTGGTGTTTTCATTAGCGGAGGTATGCTCAAATCCTTCTACTCCACCATCTCATTTTTCATTCTATACAAGTTTTTTTTTTTTTTTTTCAGTTGTAAATGCTACCATACTACATTATCCATGGTTGATTATATAAGTGAATGTGAAACCACATAATGGGAAGGCCACCTATAAGTTTTACTTGGATATTCCACTGGGTGGAGGGTCAATGCCCTTAACCCCTGCACTGTTCAAAGATCCACTGTAAATAGTCAAAATTTTAGAAGAATGGAGACAAAAAATGAGTCTAAAGTGATTAATAATGGAAAAATATAGTAAAATTTATTGAGTATGAATAAAGATAAAACTTGATTATTTAAAATAAAGGAAAAACTTTTAAAAGAATTTCTTTATAAACTTAACAAAGGGAAAAATTTTAAGATATAAAAAGTGCTAAACAATAATAATTACAAAGTAAAAATGGATAAATGATCTACATAAAAATTTATTGGGTATATATGAATAGAGGTGGGGCTCCCCTGATAGCTCAGCTGGTAAACAATCTACCTGCATTCCTGGGTCAGGAAGATCCCCTGGAGAAGGGATAGGCTACCCACTCCAGTATTCTTGGGCTTCCCTGGTGGCTCAGATGGTAAAGAATCCTCCTGCAATGTGGGAGACTTCGGTTCAATCCCTGGGTTAGGAAGATCCCCTGGAGAAGGGCATGGCAACCCACTCCAGTATTCTTGCCTGGGGAATCCCTATGGACAGAGGAGTCTGGCAGGCTACAGTCTATGGGGTCACAAAGAGTTGGGCACGAGTGAGTGACTAAGCACAGCATGAATAAAAGTGAAATTCTGATTATCCAAAATATGATTAAGACAGTGAAAAGTAAAGCCACAGGGTGGGAGAAGATACTTGCATTAACTGAGAAAGGGTTTGTATATGGGAGGGGTGTGTGTGTGTGTGTGTGTGTGTGTGTGTGTGTGTGTGTGTGTGTGTGTGTGTGTGTGTGTGTGTGTGTGTGTGTGTGTGTGTGTGTGTGTGTGTGTGTGTGTGTGTGTCATGTCTATGTTATCTTAAATGTCATTGGGAAGCCAATGATTTTGAAAATCTACATGAAATTGACAAATCATTTTCCTCTAAACATTAAATAAATTGATTCTGTTTTCAAAAACATTCTATCAAGGACAGCCCCATGCTCATAAAGCTTCACTGAACATCTCAACAAAATATTCAAAGAACACTACACGATATCTTCTGGAGAGGAGATGCTACCTATCTCCTTTATGAAACTAGCAAAGCCTCAAAGCCAAACCCAATAAAGACAATATGGGAAAGGAATATTACAGGCTAATATCACTTGAATATTAAGGTATGTCGAATAATTCAACAAGGAAAAGTAATATATCAGGATGAATTTGGGTTTATCCTAGGAGTGGGTGACTTTTTATTCAAACCCAATTGCTGTAAAACAACACATTGATTGATAAAAGGAGAAATGCCATTTGATTATTCAGTTGAAATAAACAAATAAGCATTTGCTGAAGTTCATTAATTAAAATTCTAGGAAAGTATAAATAAAAAATAATGCTTTTAACCTGATAAAATGTCTCCATAAAAACCTCCAGCAATCATTATACTAATGTTGAAACACACAGTGTTTTTGCTTGAGAGCAAAACAATATAAGGACATGTGGATAGCCATAATCACCATTTCTCTTTAGTATTATCCTAGAGATTTTACACAGTGCACATAAGCAGGAAATAGAAGTGAAAGGCATAAGGTCATGAAAAGCAGAAATAAAACTGAATATTTGAAATGCTATTGCGTATGTAGAAAATGCCCAAGAACTTGCAGCTCAAATATTACAGTTAATAAGGCAGTTTGACAAATTTGCTGGGCCATAAAACCAACTTAAACATTAATTATATTTTGATATATACTATAATACTGTTGGAAATTTTGAGGAAGTTAACATTTAAATCATGAAAATTATCAAATAACTAAATATAAATCTAAAAAAAGTTGTGCAAGACCTCTTTGGTGAATATATGTATAAAATTATAAGAAGAGACACTTAATAGGACCTAAGCATAGAGATATTCCACGGTGGTGTTTGAAAGAGAAAAAAAAATTTTTTTAAAGTCAAGTCTCCAGAAAGTGTTCTATACAATTCATTGCACCTGAGAGGTATTTCATAGAACTTAATTGATTCTAAACAGATATGGAGAAACCAATGGCCAACATTAGCCAAGACAGTCTTGAAGAATGAGGATAAGATGGGAGGTCTTATTCCAGCAAATGAAGTCACAGTAATGAAGGCCGTGTGGTACTGATAGGGGCATAGACACATAGACTAGTGGACAAGAAACAGAGATTCCACACACACTTAGACACTGATACATACATATTGGGAGAAGGCAATGGCACCCCACTCCAGTACTCTTGCCTGGAAAATCCCATGGATGGAGGAGCCTGGTGGGCTGCAGTCCATGGCGTTGCTAAGAGTCGGACATGACTGGGTGACTTCACTTTCAATTTTGACTTCCATGCATTGGAGAAGGAAATGGCAACCCACTCCAGTGTTCTTGCCTGGAGAACCCCAGGGACGGGGGAGCCTGGTGGGCTGCTGTCTATGGGGTTGCAGAGAGTCAGACACGACTGAAGTGAGTTAGCAGCAGCACACACATATTGAATGCTTGGTTTATGATGGAGGATTTATGGCAGAGAGTGGGGAAAAGATTTTTTTTTCTTTTTCTCCTCAGTAAGTGGTTCTAGGACAATAAATGCCTCTATGATATCCTATAAGAATACATATTTCACACCATGTCCAATAATCTGTTTTATGTGGATTATGGATCCAATTGTGAATACATATTTGAAAATGTAATAATAACTTTATGAGAGGTAAATATTTTTAATGCTGTATACAGAAGTATTAATCTTTAATAAATGGAATGATGACTTAGACATCAAAGTAGAGAGAAACAAAAACCAGAGTTTAGGGATTAGAGGGACCATTTGGGTAGAGAGGGGATATATGATAGTACAGAGAGGTACGTATGCTTTTATTTTGTATTTTAATGAAATGTGACTGAACTGGACGGAAAGTGATATTTGAACAAATAGGGTGGTGATATGTTTCACAATATCCATAGTTAGTTACATCTACTTTGGGCTGTTTTATTACATTTCCGCCAGTTACAATGTATTTTTTCCCTCTGGGATGTTGGGACACTACTAGGGTGTTTCCCATCTCCTTCCTGGCTCCAAACGCCACCAACAGTCCAAGTCTTCTGGGCAGGCGGTTGTCAGGTGGTGCTGGGTCACTTCCCCTTCCCTGTTTTTGCTTCTACTTTGGTCAGAAACCAACGTAGTTAGTCTTGACTTTGTAGGAGACTAGGGTGGTCCTGAAGCATTCTGGAAATCCTCAGGGCTGCCTTAAAGTCACTCTTGGAAAGACGTTTTGGAAGCTTCTTGGGGATACTTTTACTGATCAGCTTGTGTTGTCCCCATTGACTGTCTTCCCACCACATGTGAAATGAAAGACAAATGAAATAGAAACACAACACTCCAAAAGCTATGAGATGTGGCAAAAGCAACTCTAAGAGGGCATTTTAGTGCAGCACAGGCTTTCCTCCAGAGACAAGAAACATCCCCAATAAGTAAAGCTACCTATCATCAAAAGGCATTTGTAAAAGAAGAGCAAAGTCCAAAGTCAGGAGAAGGAAGGAAATAATGAAGACCAGAGAGGAAATAAAGCAAATAATGGAAATAAAATCAATGTAACCAAGGGACAATTAATAAACTTTCAGCCAGACTCACCAAGAAGAAAAGAGAGAGGACCCAAGTAAACAAAATAAGAAATGAAAGAGGAGAAATAACAACTGACATCACAGAGATACAAAAAATCATAAGCAATACTACAAACAGCTATATGCCAGCAAATTGGTCAACCTAGAAGAAACAGACAAATTTCTAGAAAGATACAACTTGCCAAGACTGAGTCAAGAAGAGAGGGATAATTGGAACTGACTGATTACTAGTAGTAACATCAAACTTCTAAATAAAACACTCCTAGCAATCAAAAGTCCAAGGCCAGACAATGTCACAAGAGTATTATACCAAACATATAAGAGTCAATACCTATCCTTCTCAAACTATTCCAAAAGTTTAAAGAGGAAGATACACTCTCAAATTCATTGCATGAGGGCATCATTGAAAGTGAGGTGAAAGTGTTAGTTGCTCAGTCATGTCCAACTCTTTGTGACTCCATGGACTGTAGCTCGCCAGGCTCCTTTGTCCATGGAATTCTCCAGGTAAGAATACTGGAGTGGGTTGCCATTCCCTTTTCCAGAGGATCTTCCATAGCCAGGGATCGAACCTGGGTCTGCTGCATTGCAGGCAGATTCTTTACTGTATGAGCCACAAGGAAAGCCTGAGAGCACCATTACTGTATTACCAAAACCAGACAAAGGTGCTACCAAAAAAAAAAAAAAAAAATTATAGGCCAGTAGCTTTGATGAAGGAGAAGGCAATGGCGACCCCAGTACTCTTGCCTGGAAAATCCCATGGGCAGAGGAGCCTGGTAGGCTGCAGTCCATGGGGTTGCTAAGAGTCTGACACGACTGAGCGACTTCACTTTCAACTCTTCACTTTCATGCTTTGGAGAAGGACATGGCAAGCCACTCCAGTGTTCTTGCCTGGAGAATCCCAGGGACGGAGGAGCCTGGTGGGCTGCCGTCTATGGGGTCACACAGAGTCGGACACGACTGAAGCAACTTAGCAGCAGCTTTGATGAATATAGATTTGAAAATCCTTAACAAAATATTAACAAGCCATATCCAACAACATATAAGAAGGATCATATAATGTGATCAAGTTGTTCTATTCCAGGGACACAAGGACAATTCATCATTCACAAACCAATGGATGTGATACACCATGTTATCAAAAGTACATAAAAATCACATGATCCTCTCAATAGATGAGGAAGAATCACTTGACAAAATTCAACATCCACTGATGATAAAAACTCTTAGCAAAGTGGGTATACAGGGAAATATCTCAACACAATAAAGGTCATTTATGACAAACTCAGTTGAGAATGCCCATTTCTATTTAACATGGTATTGGAAGTATCAGCCACAGCATAAGACAAGGTGAAAAGAGCCTCTAAATTGGAAGTGAAGAAGTAAAACTGCAGATGACAAGATACTTCATATAGAAACCCTAAAGTCTCCATCCCTAAACTATTAGAATTAATAAATGAATTTGGCATAGTTGCATGATACAAGATTAATACACAGAAATCTGTTGCTTTTCTACACACTAGCAATTAACCATCATAAAGAGAAAACAATCCTATTTAAAATAGGAAGAATTTTAAATCTATTTAGAATAGATGCAATTCTATTGCATCAAAAAGAATAAAATTAAGGAATAAACTTATCCAAGGAAGTAAAGAAAACTATAAAACATTGATGAAGGAAATTGGAGATGATAAAAAGAAATGGAAAAATATCTGGTGTCCTTAGAGCAGAAGAATAAATATTGTTAAAATAACCTTACTACCCAAAGCAATCTACAGACTTAATGCAATCCTTATCAAAACACCCATGAGATTTTCCACAGCACCAGAAAAAATAACCTTAAAATTTACATGGAACCACAAAAGACCCCAAATTGCCAAGGCAATCTTGAGGAAAAAATAGAGTTTGGGGTTACCATCCTCCCTGACTTCAGACTGCTTTACAAAACTACAGTAATCCGAATAGCATGGTGTTGCGGACTTAGCCACTCAGTCATGTCTGATTCTTTGTGACTCTATGGATGGTGGGCCCCCAGGCTCCTCTGTCCATGGGATTTCCCAGGCAAGAATACTGGAGTGGGGTGCCATTTCCTCCTCCAGGGAATCTTCCCCACCCAGGGATCGAACCCAGGTCTCCTGCATCTCCTGAATTGGCAGGTGGATTCTTTACCATGGCACCACCTGGGAAGCATGCTGCTGCTAAGTCACTTCAGTCGTGTCCGACTCTGTGCGACCCCATAGATGGCAGCCCACCAGGCTCCCCCGTCCCTGGGATTCTCCAGGCAAGAACACTGGAGTGGGTTGCCATTTCCTTCTCCAATGCATGAGAGTGAAAAGTGAAAGTGACATCGCTCAGTCGTGCCCGATTCTTTGTGACCCCATGGACTGCGGCCCACCAGGCTCCTCTGTCCATGGGATTTTCCAGGCAAGAGTGCTGGACTGAGGTGCCATTGCCTTCTCCAGGGAAGCATGCTACTGGCATGAAAACAGACATATATATCAATGAAACAGGACATAGAGCCCACATAACTATGGTCCATTTAATCTAGGAGATAAGCCCACACACCTATGGTCCGTTAATCTATGACAAGAGAGGCAAGACTCTATAATGAAGAAAGACAACCTTTTCAACAAGTATTTCTGGAAAACTAGACAGCTCCATGTAAAAAGGTGAGATGAGATACTTCCTCACATCATATGTAGAAATAAACCCAAAATGGTTTACAGATCCAAATGTAAGAACTGAAACCATAAAACTCGTAGAAGAGAACATAGGCAGAACACTGCCTATTGTAACAATATTTTTTTTGGATTTATCTTCTAAAGCAAAAGAAATATAAGCAAAAATAAACAAATGGGACCTAATTAAACATGAAAACTTCTGCATAGCAAACAAAACAAACTAAACAAAAGGCAACCTATGAAATGGGAAAAAATGTTTGCCAATGATATAATTGACATGAGATTAATATCCAAAATATACCAACAACTCATATAGAAAAAACAACTAACCAAATCAAGAAATGGGCAGAAGACCTGAATAGACATTTTTTTCCCCCTAAAGACGACATACAAATGAATAGTTATCACACAAAAAGATATTCAACATGCAAATCAAAACAGCAATCAGTTCAGTTCAGTTCAGACGCTCAGTCGTGTCCAACTCTTTGTGACCCCATGAATCGCAGCACACCAAGCCTCCCTGTCCATCACCAACTCCTGGAGTTCACTCAAACTCACCTGCATTGAGTCAGTGATGCCATCCAACCATTCTCATCCTCTGTCGTCCCCTTCTCCTCCTGCCCCCAATCCCTCCCAGCATCAGAGTCTTTTCCAGTGAGTCAACTCTTCCCATGAGGTGGCCAGAGTATTGGAGTTTCAGCTTCAGCATCATTCCTTCCAAAGAACACCCAGGACTGATCTCCTTCAGAATGGACTGGTTGGATCTCCTTGCAGTCCAAGGGACTCTCAAGAGTCTTCTCCAACACCACAGTTCAAAAGCAATTAATTATTACAGAAATGCAAATTAAAACAACAATAACATCACCTTAAACCTGCAAAAATGGCTATCATAGAAAAGCACATAAATAACAAATGTTGGAGAGGACATGGAGAAAAGCGAACCCTCTTACACTGTAAGTGGGGATGTAAGCTGGTACAGCCACTATGGAAAGCAATATGAGAGTTACTCAAAAAGATAAAAACAGAACTTCCATATGATCCAACAATTCTAATCTTGGGTATATATCCAGAAAAAACAAAACACTAATTGAAAAGGGACATGTACCCCTGCACAACTTACAATAGCCGATATTTGGAAGAACTCCAAGTGCTGATTAACAAATGAATGGATAAAGAAAATGTGGTATACCTATATAATGGAATATTACTCGGCCATATAAAGAATGAAATTCCACCATTTGCAGCAAGGTGGATGAATCTAGAGAATATTAAGATTAGTGAAATAATTTAGAAGAAAAATTCTATATATCACTTATATGAGGAATCTAAAAAATATTACAAGTGCATGTATATGCAATGTTGAAACAGACTCACAGATATGAAAACCAAACTAGTGGTTACCAAAGGAGAGAGGGAAGGGGAGAGGCATATGGGGCATAGGGGTATATGACGAAGAGCCACAAACCACTATGTACAAAATAGATATGCAACAAGGATATATTGTACAGCACAGGAAATTATAGCCATTATCTTATAATAACTTTAAATGGAGTATAATCTGCAAAATACTGAATCATGCTATACACCCAAAACAAATAATGTAAATCAACTGTACTTCAATAAAAAGACATAGAAATCTAAAAGCAAAAACAAATAAATGAAAATTCACCTACTTAAATCTGATTTTTCTATAAAAATAAGCAGAAAAAAATTGAGGGCCATGATCCTTCTAAGCAGCACACAGTATTAAGTGCTGTGGTAGAGAAGATCTGGCAGTTTAGCAGAACCAGATCGTATGTCCCTATGATCTGGGGAACATAGTGAACTGTACTGTCCGTCCCCCTTGAGCACAGGCGTGCCTCTGCCACGGTCACAGTAAACGGAAGGTGAATGAAATGCCATGAGCCCCGTGCCGAGCTGAAGCAACTCCCACGCTTGACCATCCAGCTTCTTCCCTTCCCAGGGTCTGGCACAGATGAACATGGGAACTTGAAAGCATCTTTAGGGGACCGAGTCTGGATCCCTTAGCTTTGGGCTGACCATGTAATTTATTGCCCAGACCAGGACACTTGAGAGTGAAAGTGGGCACTGCTCACCAGGAATATTCACTCAGGACCGTCCCTGAGCAAGAGAGAGAATTCTATTGTGCCAGCCATGAAATGCTAACAACATTGATCTGTTGGAATAGTCAGTTATCTTAACTAACGCATCTGCCAGCTTACTTAACCCTGCCTTTTTCTAACATGGAATTTTTAAAAATACAGTTATTTTATGAATGATACATTTTAAAACAGTGAATAAGTTAAAAGCAGAAAGAAGAAAAATGTCAGCCTTAATTGCACCATTTAACTGACTATTGTTAACACATCTATTCCCATCCAGGTTTTTAACATGTTTATTTTTTATAGGTGTGGTTACAATACATTCAGTTTTGAATCCTACAGTTCATTCAACAAACATTTCCCTCATTTTATTAAAGAAATTGTTAGTGAAGATCATTTTAGAATCTCATTCATATTTTTAAAAAGACACTTAAGTTATCTAAGGATTTCCCTGGTGGCCCAGAGGTTAAAGCGTCTGTCTACAATGTGGGAGACTGTTGGGGGCCAGCGTGAGGAACTCCGCCCATGGCAAAAGTCATGAGGAAGGAGGCTTGGCATACACAAAGGCGTGATCAAGCCTCAGGAAACCCCCTGTTCCCGAGCATCTACCCCCAAACCAGAGTCTGTTTTATGTTCTCCCCCATAACCGTTTCTCTTGGAGAAGGAGTAAACGTGCAGCTCCAAGGCAATAAAAATGCCTGGGCGTGACAAGAGTGTTTCAGCTCACGGACTCCTCTGAAGGTTATCTAGCCCACCTGTAGAGGTTCATCCAGCCACATGTGATTGTTTACAGCCTCCCAACCTGAGAGGCACGAGATGTTTTAGACTTACTAAAGGCAAATTCTTTTGGGGAGTTAGAAATTATTAGTATAGTGGGTTGGTTAGGAATTATATTGGTGAAGGGTTTTTCATTTGTTGTGCCAATAATTGCTGCTAATTCTCTGCCCTGGGTGGGACAAGGATGTCTCAGGTCAAACCTCTCTGCTGACAGACTAGCTTGTGTGACAGGATTATCCATACTCCTGCCACGTGATTGTTTACTACTTCTCAACCATAAACAGCACAGAGAGTTTTGGAGTATTTTGAGAGTCTTAATTAGCATAGGGCTTGTTCTTCTTATTGAGTCAATGACTGCCGCCAGGCCTCCATATCCTTAGGCACCTGGGAATATATAAGTCAATGTATTTGGAATATAGAAAAGGAAATATAGTAGTTTAAGGTTAGCAATACTAGACTTTTTGAGTTAATGAATTTTCTCTTTTGTAATAGATCACTGTACTTTGTTATAAATTACTGTGTCCTTGCTATGTAAAAATGTAACTTTATCACAATCTTAAGACTAAATAGATCTTAAGGGGAACATTGGTGAAAGGATTTTCATTTGTTGGGCTGATGTTTGCTGCTAAATTTCCATGTTCCCTGCCCTTATAATGAATATAACTAACATATAGGAGAAATAAGTATTAACCTTTAAGATTAATCACGTTAACCTGAGTTAAATAAATTCTTTTCTTGATTGTAACTCACTACACCCTCACCCTATAGGAATGTAACTTTATTTGGAGGGTGGTGCCTGGTTTAAGAAAAAACACCCTTGGAAAAAATAAGATTTTTGGTTATCAGAAAGAAAGGATCATAAAATGTCAGCAGGTCTCACTCATGGCCAGAAGATGATGTAATATCCCTAAGACCTTTTTTTTCATACATTTATGTGAAGCATCTGATTTTGATAAAGGTCAGGACTGCTGACCCCCACGTGACTCTGTATTCATCCCTATGTGTAACAAAAGGTATATAAGCAAACCCGAAAATAAAGAAATCGGATCAGTTTCCGGAAAGACTGATTCCCCCATGTTGCTTCTTTCTTGCTCCCGTTTCTCTGGCTGAATTCCCATCTGGATTCAGCCTCCTTTTCTCCACTACACTATCCGTTTCTAATCTCTCTCTATATCTGTAATTAAATATGTATTTTTCCAAAAACGCCGACGCTGTCCCCACCTTCGAATTCCCTGGATCCACCAGGGCTGGACCCCGGCAGGAGACCTGGGTTCGATCCCTGGGTCAGGAAGATCCCCTGGAGAAGGAAATGGCAATCCACTCCAGTACTATTGCCTGGAAAATCCCATGGATCGAGGAGCCTGGTAGGCTACAGTCCATGGGGTCACAAAGAGTTAGACATGACTGAGCGACTTCACTTCACTTATCTAAGTCATACATAAATGTTGTAGAAAAATTAGATAAATGGTTGTGTAGGAAGGAAAAAAGCCTAAAAGGAAAATGTCTGTATAAGCAAAAATTGACGGTAGTATGTACAGCTTTTAATCTGCTTTTGACTTAAGTCTAGTAACCATTCTTTCATGTGGCAATTGTAATTCTGTATCATGACTTTAAAATTTCCACTGTGTTCAAAGCGATGAAAAAATTTAAAAAGCAAATCCCCATTTAATTCTGGGTTAATTAGTATTTCTTAAGATTTGACTTGTGTAACTTTGGGGGGGCATTACCTTCTGTACTTTTCCTGGTATAGTTGATGGCTACATCAAATTCTTCTTTTCTGTTCTTTTTCTTTAAGGATATTTGTGTACAAGGTGTTAACCTGCATTTTCTCAGTGTCTATTCTAATCTCACTAGTATCGTTTGTGTCAATCTTTTCCAATCATAGAAGTAAAGATTATTAATATTTCAATTTGCATTAATTAGTGAGCTTTCACTTCCCCCAAATGTCTATTCAGTTTTTAAAAATGAATTTCCTATTAATATTCCTAGCCTAGTTTACTTTCTTTTGTTTTCTTTACGTAGTTTTTGTTCTTTTGTTTTCTTAGCCTGGTTTTCTAGAGTAGTGGATAAAGCAGATAATAATGACAGCATAATATATAATGCAAGCATGCCGTATTTTACCATCTTCCTATTTTGGACATTAATACTGATTCTAATTTGAGGTCTATTATTAAATAATGGTGTGATGAACATTTAGGTGAGTAACCCCCCCTATACACACACACATTTTAGATCTTATGTAGGTTAAAGTTCTAGAAATAAAAATCACTAGATCAAAGAAAGAAATAATGTAAAAATATTTGGAAATCATTTTTAGGTAATATATAGCCTCAAGCAGTTCCATGATCATGATGCTATAGCATCGTAAGGTAATAGTTTTTCTTCCTAATATATCTCATACTATGTTAAATGATTCTGTCAGGTGTAAGGGGGAAGACTAACTCATCAGGCACTGTCTCTTGAGGGCACACATCCTTGCCTGGGGTGGTGGATGTCCTTGACCACTCTACCTTATTCCCTGGGCTTCTGTGGAGCTCTTCATGACTGGCTTTCTGGGCTCTCTACATTCCTTTTGTGTGAAGACATCTCCTAAGAGTGTCATCATCTACTGCGGGGACCCAAAGTTGTCCCCTGGCTTATGCATACCTTACCCCTTTCTTGTTCACCTTCGTGCATACGTTCAGCTCTTTGCTCACCTGTGCCTTTGCTGGTACTGTGAGCTCCAGGATTAGACGTGGCAGATGGATGTAGGGATGGTCTTGTGTGAAAAATAAGTGTTCATTTGTTTTTCACCTTAGTTTTTAATATGCTGGATTTTACTTTTCATATTCATGTGATTTATTATTCTTTTTAGTGAAGTTCTTTCTGTTTGTTTCTTTTTGTTGTTGTGAAGTGTCTTCTCTTCTCAATGTTGATCTCACTCGATTCATTGTTTGCCCAGTTACCATGAATTTGATGTGTTCTATCATCCTCAATTCATTGGTGGTGCTGTTTAAAGGATTCAAGACATCTGGGTCACAATGAAATGTCTTACCAATTAAATGTGGCATCTCGTAGATTTGCAAACTGAGGTTCATGCTTCCACATGTAAGATAACAAAAGAGGCTATTCCAGGAGTCTCTTCCCTCCCTCCCCTCCAGACATGGACTCCATGGAGCACAGACTGGAAACCCCAGGACCTGTGGGTCTCCAAGCCTCTTCCAATTTCACATTGCCCTTCTGGAATCAAACAAGATTATGCATGTGAAACTCTAATGTACAATCCAGCTAAAATACAGAGAAAGTAATTATTTTCAAGACAAGATTTCTTCTAGATTTCAAATACGGGTCTGTCTGTGCCAAACTGAACTTCCTTGTGGAAGGAGAGGAACCACGGAAATTTAAAGGAAATTTCTCACCACTAAACGTTTCCTGATGGCAGAGACAGAGCTTGTTATCTTCTGGCACAAAGAGAAAAATCAATATTCGATCTACTGATGGATGGCAATATCGTACTTTCCCACCCAGTGGCCCTGGATCCCTGTGGCTCATAAGGCTGCCATAACCCGGTTGCCAGCAGGGGGAGTCAGAGGCCCAATGCCAGGCCAGGCTGAAAGGGCTGAGGCCCCTCAGTACCTCTAGGCCTTGGTGGTGGTTGAACCCCTGGGGGATGTTGGGCTGGACCCAGGGCCTGAGGTGGCCCTTCCCAGGTGGGAGGTGGGTCCTGGCTCCTCTGATAAGCGGAAGGTACTGGATGGGAGGTTAGGTATGGCAGGGACAGTGGCTCAAAACCAGGTGAGCTGGAAGGGAAAGGAGCTGGTGGCTAGGGCACTCAGGTGGAAAACAGGGGCTGGTGTGGGATGGTATACAGGGAGCAAGGTTGACTGAGTCCCGTGTTGGGCCTGGGGCAGGGTGTGGAGATGGGACCTGAGTGAGACTGAGGACCATCATGGGAACATCTCTGCCTCCTAAGCTCCAGACAGTTCCAGTATGGGAGCAGCCTGCCCTCACAGGAGAGAGAGAGGCTCTGGAAACAGGAATCTGAGTGCCCATGGCATGGCCCCCTGACCTGCTAGGTCCCTGGAGTTATTCTCCTTCCTCTGACCTGTTCTTTGCTAAATTGTTGAGGGGTTGGTGACAGTGTTTGGCTTAGAGAGGTAAGAAATTTCTAACACCCAGAGAGGACCATTTTGGGGAGAATTTGTCCTTTTTAAGGAATTGCCCTTTAGATTCATCCCTGGTGGAAGGCTAAGCACCAAAGAGATTTTCTTGCTTTGGCTAAGCACCAGATCATTTTCTCAATGATTTCTCATTGAGGAATCAATGAGATTCTATACAGACAGCATGGGATTTAGGGAGGAGTGAGGCCTAGGGTGGCTTAGTGGTAAAGAATTCGCCTGCCAAGCAGGAGATGCAAGAGACGCGGATTCGATCCCTGGGTCGGGCAGATCCCCTGGAGAAGGAAATGGCAACCCACTCCAGTGTTTGTGCCTGGAAAATCCCATGGACAGAGGAGCCTGGCAGGCCACAGTCCATGGGGTCGCAGAGTGGGACACGACTTAGCGACTTAGCAGCAGCAGAGGGCTAGGGAGGAAGGAGGAAGTAAAACCCAGAACTGACAGCAGAGGGCGTCCTGGAGCAGCGTGGTTATGTATTGAGGTGGTTCCACGAATAAATAGGAATTCAGTCACCATTGCTTTAGAGATCCCATTTATTGTGGCCCTGTGATCCCACTGCCAATCCCTATGGGATTCTTGCTGCTGCCCCAGGACAGTGCTCAGTGCAGAGACAGGTCAGTCTCAAGCTGCTGTTAGAGGTGCTTCATTGTTCTCTTTATCCAGGGCAGGAAGTGCGAGACCTGGGTGAAGACTCCTGGAGGTTTCCCATTCACCTTTCCATAGGAGAAAATACCATGGACCACTTTTTTACACACGAGGGGTCCACCGGAGTCACCCTGTGGGCAGAGAGATAAGGGCTGAGCAGGCCTCCTTAGGGTTCTGTCTTCCCTGCCACCCGGGCTGGGTGGTCTCAGCCAGGGGCTGTGGGGAAGACCCAGGCCCAGGGAGGCCTGGTCACGTCCTGGTCCTGGGGCTCCAGCCTGACTCTGACTGTTCTTAGCAGCTGGACTCAAATCTACCTTTCTGTCAAATTTTCTCCTGGAAACTCTGGTGATAAGAAAGCTGTGGGATGACTGATGCTTCCTGATCCACTCAAGAAAAAAAAGGCAAAACACTGGATTCAAGGAGCAGGCTGTCAAAGCTCTCAACTGAGGACGAAGATATGGCCTCTCCCCTACCCATACCTCCCGGGTCTGTGTGCTTAGATGCAGGAAAACTGACCTTGAAGCCGGTCTTCACTTTCTTTGGGTCCCCGACACAAATCTGGGTGGCCCGGCTGTAACGACTGTGGTCGAGGGATTCGCACACGCGATCCTCCTGCACCGTCAGCTCTGCCTCCTGCAGGGTGGTGGCTGGAGTGCCCGGGGCCACCTGCCCCCAGCCGGCCAGACTGCACACCTGTCCTGGCTTCACCCGGGCCTTGGCCTTGGGCAGACTAAGGGGCTTCACAGCTGACGTCTGCTTGGCCTTTTTCTCCAGCTGATGGGAAGAGACAAGAGTCTGGCTCAGCCAGTGGTCCTTTGGCCTGGATGCCATGATGAGGCTGCATGGACCCCATCTCTCACCTCTCCCCTTGAGACAGGTCAGGCGGCCAGGATGGGAAGGAAGAAAGAGGCAGGAGATCCTGAGAGATCTATGATATGATCCCAGGAGGGCAGGGCCAGTGGGGAGTTTTGCTTGCCTGCAGTAACATGATGTCGTTGGAGAAGTTCTCAGGATTATAGTCTGGGTGGCTGATGGCCCTCCTCACCCCGATGGCCTGCTGGGTCCTCTCCTGCTGTTTGATGTTGTGGGCCCCCAGGGTGACGTTGATTGAGCTGCACGGAGAGCAGAGCAGGGGTGTGGGGATCATGGGGTCACTGGAGATACAGCCCAGGAGCTGTGACAGGCAGCTGACACCAGGGCAGGGCAGCAGCTGAGGGGGAATTGAGGTGACAGACGGTCCTGGGCTGAGTGACTCTGGGCCCTGTGCTTCTCTGGGACATGAGGGCAGGGCTCCCAGGAGCTTTCTCAGCGATATTGTGAAGTGACTCTGAGTTTGGGTTTTGACTCTCACTGCACACTCTCATCCTTCTCTGATGCTTTATTTGGCCATTGTGGATTGACCCTTCTCAACCCTGCCTCTTGTTCTCACCTCCGACCCACTGACCTCAAAACTTTACTTGTCCTGTTTCTCAGCTTTTCATCACCCTAGTCCTGCTCGTAAGATGGCTTGTTGATGAGCTCTTGTGATCCTGATTTCCAGGATCTTGGGGTGAGGGAGGAGTACCCCTGGGCTCAGCTCCTGGGGAGAGGACGGGTCCCTGTCCAGGCCTCAGGTAGGGTAGGCTGGCTACTGCCCCTCACCTTCCTCTGCAGTGAGCAGCCGTCAGAACAAAGTCCTTTTGTATGAGAACACCGCCACACTTCACCCAACTCTTCTCATTCAGAAACTGAACCAAAGCCATGTAGGGGCGGGAGTGGGGCTTGGCCTCATGGCCCCCAATGATCTCCTCTGAAAGAAAAGGCTGAAAGATGGGGAGATAGGAAAGGCTATGGTTAGAAGGGAGATTTGGGAAGGTTGCAGTCAAGGTGGGTCGACAGTGCTCAACAGACACTGGGGGAGAGTCCCCCGGGTTTTCACTGCAGTGGGATAACCTTTTCTGAACCCCAAACCTCAGTATTATTCTCCATGTCCTGATTCACACACATATGGAGGGGCCCAAGACTGCCCTCCAGAGGGTGGAGCCCAGAAGATCATGGATGGGACCCCTGATGAGCCCTTATTCTCATGGAGTCTCCTGGACCCCTCTGAGCCTCTGCTAACATCCTGATTGGTGCCATTTTCTAAAAATACACCTATGAGTTTATGGAGTTGGGTTTTCTAAAATCCTCATGTCCTAGGGCATAATGCATCCCAGGATCTCAGTAAACATCTGTTGACTGGACGTGTGAATGGCCTCTGATTAGCTTTTGTCTGAGGTTTGGTGGGGATAGTACTGGTTGGATTTAAGACCACAGGGATGGGGGAGGACACTGCCCAAAACAGTGGGGCAGAAAATGAACAGCTTGGGGCCTGGGGAAGAGTAACGACACCCAGAGAGCTTTGGGTGCTGCCATCTAGCCATTTCTGACCAGTCACACCCTGAGCTCCTCTCCTGGGCAGGAGTGAATGCGGGGAAACTGACAAGTTTCTCTGGTTCTTAAGCTGGGTCCACTGACAACTCCCACGCTGTGGATGGTTTGTCTGACGTGTCCTTTCCTGGCTGGAGGGAGGAAGTTTCTTACTTGTGTTTTGTAGCTTCGCATCCTCCACCAAATGCACAGCCCGCTTTCCCGGTGCTGAGAGAGAGGCTAAGAGCTACAGAAGCTTCTAGTGAGGCTTGCTTCCTACCATCCATCCTTGCTGAATGTCTATGCAGCATCGAACTTGTAGTCTCAGTTGGGATGGAGGCTGGTTCAGAATTTGGAGCTGAGCAGAAGGGCCAAGACTGCGGGAAGTTTAGTGAGACTGGCTAACCTGTCGGGAATGGGGACGGTCACTCACGTGTCCCAGCCCGGGAGGCAGAAGAAAGGCCATCAGGAGCAGGAGTAGCTGCATCTTCCAGAAGATTTGCCCAGGTCAGAGCTGCTGGGGTTTCTTCCTTCCAGACACAAAGCACAGGGGAAGGAAGCAGGGGAGACTCAGTGCCCCCACAGACCCCCCAGAGCTGTGCTTCCCCCAGCCAGGTGTGAGCATGCCACGTGGGCCCATGTTCTCTGCTGTGGGATAGGTGAGAATGGCTGTCACCACACTTGCCCTCCCACTGCTGAGTCACAGAGCAAGAAGAACAGCAAGGAAGTGGAGGCTGTGTTGCAGCCAGGGGAGGAGCTGGATCCCCAGAGGCCCTCAGTGACTGAATCGTGAGAGTCTGCATTTCTCCCCTCTCGGGTCTTCTTTGATTCTGGGGAAAGCACGAAGAACTACCCAATAGGTGAGGGTCAGGGATACAGCGACATGGCTCCTGTACTTGGGAAGCTCATGGGCTGGAGGAGACCTAGAATCTGCGGGCAGAGGACATGTGCGTGAGGACTATGGCTTCAGGCTCTGCTTGGGGCCAAGGGTGAGGCAGAGACTGCACTTGCTCTAGGAGCAGAGAGACCTGGACTCACCCACGTGGCCCAAACAGCAACCTCATTTCCTGTCTTGCCAGGGCTCCAGCCTCACATTTTTGGAGGATTTAGAATCTCTCGTTTAAATATAAATATTCTGTAACAAAGAGAGACTTTCTTGTCTGAAAATTTTGAACGAAGGTCCTAGACTTGATATCCGTTGAAACAGAGCAAACCATCACTGGGTCCTTCTGTAATGAGGGACAGGATTGGGTTGTGCTGAGGTATCCAGCACCCCTCAAGCTCACCTGGGGGCTGTCCCACCCGAATCAGGGTGTTTGTGAGTCAGGAGGGGCTTCCTCTCCAGCAATGCTGGTGACTGGTGAGTGGGGAAGGGGAAACAGATGCCCGTCATCTAATCCTTACTCCCCACTAAGTATTCTCTGTCCAGAGTCCAGAGAGCCATGTCTCAGATGTCTCTGGGCCAGGCCATCCTAAACATGTGCAGATGACCCCAACACTCACCAGTAGGAAGACAGAAGAAAGAGGAATGGAAAGGATGGCATGAGGAGCTCTAAACAACCCAATCCCAAGGGAGTTGAAGCAAGAGCATCTTATGAATAAATAGAAAAATAGTGGAAGGAAATATGCTTCAGCATTAATGATGGTGATCTGGGGGTGGTGGAACTGCAAGGGGGAATTGAGGTGACAGACGGTCCTGGGCTGAGTGACTCTGGGCCCTGTGCTTCTCTGGGACATGAGGGCAGGGCTCCCAGGAGCTTTCTCAGCGATATTGTGAAGTGACTCTGAGTTTGGGTTTTGACTCTCACTGCACACTCTCATCCTTCTCTGATGCTTTATTTGGCCATTGTGGATTGACCCTTCTCAACCCTGCCTCTTGTTCTCACCTCCGACCCACTGACCTCAAAACTTTACTTGTCCTGTTTCTCAGCTTTTCATCACCCTAGTCCTGCTCGTAAGATGGCTTGTTGATGAGCTCTTGTGATCCTGATTTCCAGGATCTTGGGGTGAGGGAGGAGTACCCCTGGGCTCAGCTCCTGGGGAGAGGACGGGTCCCTGTCCAGGCCTCAGGTAGGGTAGGCTGGCTACTGCCCCTCACCTTCCTCTGCAGTGAGCAGCCGTCAGAACAAAGTCCTTTTGTATGAGAACACCGCCACACTTCACCCAACTCTTCTCATTCAGAAACTGAACCAAAGCCATGTAGGGGCGGGAGTGGGGCTTGGCCTCATGGCCCCCAATGATCTCCTCTGAAAGAAAAGGCTGAAAGATGGGGAGATAGGAAAGGCTATGGTTAGAAGGGAGATTTGGGAAGGTTGCAGTCAAGGTGGGTCGACAGTGCTCAACAGACACTGGGGGAGAGTCCCCCGGGTTTTCACTGCAGTGGGATAACCTTTTCTGAACCCCAAACCTCAGTATTATTCTCCATGTCCTGATTCACACACATATGGAGGGGCCCAAGACTGCCCTCCAGAGGGTGGAGCCCAGAAGATCATGGATGGGACCCCTGATGAGCCCTTATTCTCATGGAGTCTCCTGGACCCCTCTGAGCCTCTGCTAACATCCTGATTGGTGCCATTTTCTAAAAATACACCTATGAGTTTATGGAGTTGGGTTTTCTAAAATCCTCATGTCCTAGGGCATAATGCATCCCAGGATCTCAGTAAACATCTGTTGACTGGACGTGTGAATGGCCTCTGATTAGCTTTTGTCTGAGGTTTGGTGGGGATAGTACTGGTTGGATTTAAGACCACAGGGATGGGGGAGGACACTGCCCAAAACAGTGGGGCAGAAAATGAACAGCTTGGGGCCTGGGGAAGAGTAACGACACCCAGAGAGCTTTGGGTGCTGCCATCTAGCCATTTCTGACCAGTCACACCCTGAGCTCCTCTCCTGGGCAGGAGTGAATGCGGGGAAACTGACAAGTTTCTCTGGTTCTTAAGCTGGGTCCACTGACAACTCCCACGCTGTGGATGGTTTGTCTGACGTGTCCTTTCCTGGCTGGAGGGAGGAAGTTTCTTACTTGTGTTTTGTAGCTTCGCATCCTCCACCAAATGCACAGCCCGCTTTCCCGGTGCTGAGAGAGAGGCTAAGAGCTACAGAAGCTTCTAGTGAGGCTTGCTTCCTACCATCCATCCTTGCTGAATGTCTATGCAGCATCGAACTTGTAGTCTCAGTTGGGATGGAGGCTGGTTCAGAATTTGGAGCTGAGCAGAAGGGCCAAGACTGCGGGAAGTTTAGTGAGACTGGCTAACCTGTCGGGAATGGGGACGGTCACTCACGTGTCCCAGCCCGGGAGGCAGAAGAAAGGCCATCAGGAGCAGGAGTAGCTGCATCTTCCAGAAGATTTGCCCAGGTCAGAGCTGCTGGGGTTTCTTCCTTCCAGACACAAAGCACAGGGGAAGGAAGCAGGGGAGACTCAGTGCCCCCACAGACCCCCCAGAGCTGTGCTTCCCCCAGCCAGGTGTGAGCATGCCACGTGGGCCCATGTTCTCTGCTGTGGGATAGGTGAGAATGGCTGTCACCACACTTGCCCTCCCACTGCTGAGTCACAGAGCAAGAAGAACAGCAAGGAAGTGGAGGCTGTGTTGCAGCCAGGGGAGGAGCTGGATCCCCAGAGGCCCTCAGTGACTGAATCGTGAGAGTCTGCATTTCTCCCCTCTCGGGTCTTCTTTGATTCTGGGGAAAGCATGAAGAACTACCCAATAGGTGAGGGTCAGGGATACAGCGACATGGCTCCTGTACTTGGGAAGCTCATGGGCTGGAGGAGACCTAGAATCTGCGGGCAGAGGACATGTGCGTGAGGACTATGGCTTCAGGCTCTGCTTGGGGCCAAGGGTGAGGCAGAGACTGCACTTGCTCTAGGAGCAGAGAGACCTGGACTCACCCACGTGGCCCAAACAGCAACCTCATTTCCTGTCTTGCCAGGGCTCCAGCCTCACATTTTTGGAGGATTTAGAATCTCTCGTTTAAATATAAATATTCTGTAACAAAGAGAGACTTTCTTGTCTGAAAATTTTGAACGAAGGTCCTAGACTTGATATCCGTTGAAACAGAGCAAACCATCACTGGGTCCTTCTGTAATGAGGGACAGGATTGGGTTGTGCTGAGGTATCCAGCACCCCTCAAGCTCACCTGGGGGCTGTCCCACCCGAATCAGGGTGTTTGTGAGTCAGGAGGGGCTTCCTCTCCAGCAATGCTGGTGACTGGTGAGTGGGGAAGGGGAAACAGATGCCCGTCATCTAATCCTTACTCCCCACTAAGTATTCTCTGTCCAGAGTCCAGAGAGCCATGTCTCAGATGTCTCTGGGCCAGGCCATCCTAAACATGTGCAGATGACCCCAACACTCACCAGTAGGAAGACAGAAGAAAGAGGAATGGAAAGGATGGCATGAGGAGCTCTAAACAACCCAATCCCAAGGGAGTTGAAGCAAGAGCATCTTATGAATAAATAGAAAAATAGTGGAAGGAAATATGCTTCAGCATTAATGATGGTGATCTGGGGGTGGTGGAACTGCACTTCGTTTACTTTTCTTATCCATATGTTCTGTATTTAGTTGTCTTTCTCTGATGAATGGGCAGAGGAGCCTGGAGGGCGACAGTCCATAGGGTCACAAAGAATCTGATAGGACTGCAGTAACTTCGCACACTTGCACTCACCATGTTGAATATATTCCATTTATGAGGAATATATTTTGATGAATATGTGTTACTTTCTGCCAGAACCCATTTTGCAATAGTTGACGCTCACTCTTCACTCAAATGTTCAGCAAACTACTTCTCTTAAGCCCTCTCTAAACTGCATGTCTTAAAACTGAGGTTGCTCTTCTGAACCTTGCATCAAAACTTCAGCCATTGATTAAAAAAAAAAAAATGCAGGAAGAAATGTACCCAATAACTATAGGCTATAGATACTCTTTGAAACTTAAGGATACCTTGAAACCAATGATTTTCTTTAGAGTGAGTTTCCTTTGGAGATAAATATATTCATACACAAACACATGTGGGAATGATGAAGGTGGGGAGTGGCTGCCTCAGCCCAAGGTGGAAGAGCTCCCTCACGGTCCCTTGGGGCTGAAGGAGGATGTGCCCTCAGGACACCAGAGGCTGCACAGGGCCCTGGGCCCAGGACTCCAAGACAGGGCTGTGACAGGCACTCAAGCTGGGCCTGGGAATACTGAAGGCCTCCTGAAACTTTCTCAGGCTTCTGAGCTCTGCCTCCTCTGATGCAGGGAGGGAGCACTCATGGGGTGAGCTACACCTTTGTAAACCTCCCCCATTTCTGTGAGGGTGGACAAGTGCCCCCCTGCCTCAACCCTCAACCTCATGTGGCCCTCCTTCCAAATCTGGATTCTCTTGTTTTCCCGCAGGGCACTGGGATAGGGGGGAGGGGAGTAGGTGTGGACGAGGAAGAAGGCATATGGGTGAGACACGAGGGTTGTCAAGAAGAGGGTTGGGTATTTTTGAAAGGGGTCTCCCCTCTCTGATGGAGCTCACAGGGAGCCTGGAGAGGGAGCTGGCACTGGGGACGTGTGACTGGAGCGAGCTGGCTGTCAGTGCAGCAGTGAACAGATGTTTCCCTGACATAGTAGGTATCTAATGAATATGTGAATAAAGGAGGAATCAGTGATTTCTGCTCAAGAGATGAAAGTTTATTAAGTTCCAGACAGCCCTCCTCCACCCACTTTGACCAAGGCTTCCAATCCCAGGGAAGATGGAGGGGTCCATCCTGGGGCACCTCAGTCTGATCCCTGCCATTTGTACTCTGTCATTGTTGTCTGGATCCAGGACAGAAAGCTGGAGATTCTGGTGTAGACATGTGGAGTCGTACCATCCTCTGTTCCATGGGACACAATGCCCTGGGCCAAACCATTACACACGAGCGGGCCCCCGGAGTCACCCTATGGGCAGAGAGAGCAAGGGCTGAGTTCATCTTCTTCAGGTCTAGTCTCCCTGCCACCCTGGGGTGGATGGTCTCTGTTAGATGCCCTGGCTGTTAAAAGGGTCTTGTTGGTCCTGAGGTTTCAATCTGGCCCTGACAATCTGCCTCCTCCCACAGGAAACCTCTGCCCATATGTGACTTTGAGGCAATATCCATCCCCCAGGGACCTCAGACAGACACCAGATAGGAGGACAGGCTGGGGACACAGGAAAGAGCTCGCTCCCACCACCCCAGATCCAGAGACCAGGGCTTTGCATGGATAACACTGGGGAGCTCACCTTAAAGAAACTTTTGCTCTCTCTCAGGTCCCCTGAACATATCTAGGTGGTGGTACTGTAATATCAGTAGCGAGAGGTTCATTTCTCTACCATTTGGACCTCAAGCTCTACCTCTTGTAGTTTATTTGGGCGGGACATATCCACGCCAAGACATCCGCAGCCAGCCACACTGCATAGCATCCCTGGATTCACCATATCCCAGTCCCTGAGCAGACTGATGGGGCTCACAGCGGTGGTCACATTCGCCTTCCTTATCAGCTGAAAGCAGAGGAAAGGCATTGTTACCTACTGATGGCCCGCAGAGACTGCAGGACAGTCGTGGGGTTGCCTTCTTCACAGCCCTGGGACAGGGCTGTCCTGCAGTCTCCAGACCTGCAGGGTCTGGAATGAGGTTTTGGGGGATGCAGAACCCCAGGAAGGAAGTGTCCCGGAGTCTGCAGCCATGTGTCCCACCTGCAGTAACATGATGTCGTTGGCCCCAGTCTCCTCATTATACTCAGGGTGTGGGATGGCTCTTCTCACTGGGATGACCTGCTGGGTCCTCTCTCGGTCCATGATGTTATGTGCTGCTAGGGTGACGTTTATTGACCTGCATAGACTGCAGAGGGAAAGGGAGTCACAGGAGACACAGGCCAGGAACCTGAAGGAATGCTTGGGACAGGGCGGGACTTAGGGAGGGGAGAATTCTAGGGGATGGGCCTTGGAGCTGAGCTTCTCTGTGTTGTCTGCTTCCATGCACCCTGGGCAGGGAAGTAGTTCCTGGAGTCCACAGAAGGTGTTCAATCCTGCACAAGTTTGACTGTGTCTAGGAAAATGTGAATTTTTCACATGTGCACTATGGGCTCCAGGGTGCAACACTGGCTTCCTTCCATATTATGTTGCATCAGACCCTCTCTCCATGCATCAGTGGCAGTGACCTGTCCCTCTCTTGCCAAAGCTCACCTGTCCTCTGAAGAACTTCTTACCTTACCTGGTGGCCTAGGTCTGCAGCCTCTGAGAAGAGGGTTCCCTGGGAGGGGTCAACAGAGGGATGGGGACCTGGGCACTGCTCCTCACGTTCCCTGGCAGTAAGCTGCGGTTAGTACAAAGCCCTCACACATGAGGAAATCCCCACAGATCAAAATTTTATCTGCAGTCTGTATTTGAAGATACGTCATGTAGGGACTGGAGTGAGGCTTGGCCTCATGGCCCCCGATAATCTTCGCTGAAAGAAAGACACCAGCCTACCCACTGTGCTTATGGAGCCAAGGGTAGAGAGGGGAGATGGGTCCATATTTGCTTGTCTTTGACCTGAGTTAGAAAAGTTCCTGAAGATGGGCCAGAACGAGGCTGTGTATGAGTGTAGCATCTGAGCAGGTCTGTGTATGTGGGGAGGGACTGGGCCTCTGAGGGTGGGACCGTTACTCACCTGCCTCCCCAGTGGGGGACAGAAGAAGGGCCAGCAGGAGCAGGACCAGGAGCAGGACCATCTCTGCAGGAAAGCTGCCCAGATCTGAGCAGCTGCTACTTCCGTCTTTTAACCAGTGTCTCCTCCCATGTTGTGGCTTTTATCACTTGAGATTTCTCTGAAGCCTCACATCTCTGTCTGATCAGGTCCTGGGGTCTGAGTGGAGAGTGTACTTAGTGATCACCACAGAAGCACCCATAAGCTCTTGGCTTAGTGCCATCAGTCAGCAGAAAACAAGAAAATCACTACAGGTAGAAGTAGTGAGACGTTGTATCAACAAATACCAGATCTTTGAGCCTGAGTATTCTGGGTCCCATGATGAGAGATTCATGACATAGAATGTCTTCATTTCTGTGGTTCTCTTTGATCACCAGGGTGATTGTGTATTGAGGCCTCTTTGTATGAGAAATTTGGAGATAAGATCTCTCACTTCTGGTGGAGAAGACAAAACCGTCAGGGTCAAACAGGATGGTTAGAACCATGGTGTGATAAAAGAAGTGAGTGTTTTTTTTTCAAAACAGCAACATTGTTTTACCCATGAATCTGCATTTTGGTCAGGATACAGTGTGGATAGCACTCCTCTGCTCCTCTTGGTATCAGGGAGGTTTGAAGCCTGGAGGCTGAATTACTTCATGTCTCATTCACACATGCCCAGTGGATAGTGCTGGCTGTTCACTGGGCATGTTGGTTTCTCTGCATGAGGCACCTCAAGTCACCTCTGTCTCTGGGATTGTCAGTCTCCTTCACACATGACATGTTGTTGGCTTTCTCCCGAATAAGCATCTGCTAAGAAACAAGCCAGGCACAAGCTGGGCTATTTTAATTACCTCACGTTTGATGTCCTATGGCATCTATTCTACCATATCCCTCTGTTTGAGGCAATCAAGAGCTCCCAGCAGATTAAAAAGGAAGGGCCTGAGATTTCATCTCCCAGCAGGAGTGTTGCAGTCAAGGAAGAAGAGCCTGTGGGATGGGAGTTCCACGTGAAGTGAGAATGGGTGCCAGGGAGGCAAAGCAGAATTCCCCCACCACTACCCAGAGAATGGCATTCTGATGTCCCTATACAATTTGCTAACCAAATTATCCTGGTCATGTCCCAATAATGGAAAATGTGGAGAGAGTCATAGAACTGAAAACATCATGGGGCCTAAACACCTTGATCTCAAGTCTCTTCTAAGGCAATGAAACCTTTGATTAAGAAACAAAGCCCACTGTCAATACGGATTCTGGCAGGGGAGCCACAGTTAACCAGGGCGTGGTGTCCAAGCCAAGCCCACGTGGGGTGAGCATGTGTCCACGCTTGGCCTCTCTCCTGTGTGGACACACTTCTCACCCTACACCTTGCATTGGGCATCCTGGATCAGGTAACAGAATACACGTGAGGTGGAGATTCAATGCCCACGTGGGATAAGGAGGGTGTTCACACAAGGTTTGAGTGGTTTCTGAGCAAGGGGGTTTACAGGCCTTCTTCGGGGTGGGGCAATCAGGTGGGATTTATCAGAGCAGGACAAATAGGGTGAGGTGGGCATTGGTGATGGGGGGCTCCCTAATGTGCATCACCAGATTCTGGGGCACGGGAATCAGGGTATGCCCTTGGGGATGATGGGTGAGAGATGGGTTATATACATCTCTGCAGATGCTGATCAGATAAGTCAACTTATTAAGGCTGCTGAGCTAGGTTTTTCATTGAGGATTAGATGATGATTGTGGCATCAGTGTTAACTTCCTGGGTCTGAAGGTTGGATGGTGGCTATGTATGTCCTTGTTTGTAGGAATTATATTCTGTAGTATTTGAGAAGCAATAGGATGCCGTTTCAGTAAGTGATACTAGCAAACGGTTCTGGAGAGGAAAACTTTTTGCATCGTGATTGCAACTTAACTCTGAGCTTGAGATTATTTCCAATTTAAAAGGAAATCTGTACCTTTCACATATAGAATAATAACCTGTTTTCAGATATAATTTAAAAGAAAATCTGTTACAGTAGTACCAAATATAGATATGAGGCTGAGGAAAAACTTAACCAGAATTGTGAAAAACCTATTCATGCAAAATGTTAACCTGCTTCTGAAAAACACAAGAAAAGTCTTTAGACACAGCAAGATATTCTTACTTCTCGAATACAAAGAGTGAAAGTGCAAGTGAAGTCGCTCAGTCGTGTCTGACTCTTTGCTGCCCCGTGGACTGTAGCCTACCAGGCTCCTCCATTCATGGGATTCTCCAGGCAAGAATACTGGAGTGGGTTGCCATTTCCTCCTCCAGAGGGTCTTCCCAACCCAGGGATGGAACCTGGGTCTCCCGCATTGTAGGCAGATGCTTTACCATGTGAGCCACCAGGGAAATCAAACACAATAGATCTACACCAAAATGTACTGATTCTCCCAAGTTAATATATGAATATGGTTATACAAATAATACATATAATGTGATTTTTAAAAGAAACCTATTGAATTTTTTCTCCTAGTATTCCACAAGTTCTAGACACTTTCTAAAATTTATGTGGAAAATAAACATGAAAGAATCACTAGGGAAATTTTGTCCAAATGAAAAATGTGTAATAAGGGAGAAGGTTAGCCTATCAGACTAAAAGCTATGAAAGATCTTTCTGGAACACAGTGTGATTTATTCTCTATTCTTTTGCCCTGCTTTTCTGCTCTATTTTGTTATGTCTCATTTTGGCTTCTTTATTAGCTTTCCACTATACATGTATATATTATTTTAGTTGTTACACTGAAGGATGTGCCTTCAGCTTCCCCTGTAGCTCAGATGGTAAAAAATCTGCCTGTAATGCTGGAGATCTGGGTTTGACCCCTGGCTTGGGAAGATCCCCTGGAGAAGGGAATGGCTACCCACTCCAATATTCTTGCCTGGGGAATGCCATGAATGGAGGAGCCTGGCAGATATAGTCTCAGTTAAGTTCAGTTCAGTCGCTCAGTCATGTCCGACTCTTTGTGACCCCATGAATCGCAGCACTCCCTGTCCATCACCAACTCCCGGAGTTCACTCAGGCTCACCTCCATCGAGTCAGTGATGCCATCCAGCCATCTCATCCTCTGTCGTCCCCTTCTCCTCCTGCCCCCAATCCCTCCCAGCATCAGAGCCTTTTCCAGTGAGTCAACTCTTTGCATGAGGTGGCCAAAGTACTGGAGTTACAGCTTTAGCATCATTCCTTCCAAAGAAATCCCAGGGCTGATCTCCTTCAGAATGGACTGGCTGGATCTCCTTCCAGTCCAAGGGACTCTCAAGAGTCTTGTCCAACACCACAGTTCAAAAGCATCAATTCTTTGGTGCTCAGCCCTCTTCACAGTCCAACTCTCACATCCATACATGACCACGGGAAAAACCATAGCCTTGACTAGACGGACCTTAGACCTTAGACCTAGTCAGCAAAGTAATGTCTCTGCTTTTGAATATGCTATCTAGGTTGGTCTAGCGGTTTTCCCTACTTTCTTCAATTTGTGTCTGAATTTGGTAATAAGGAGTTCATGATCTGAGCCACAGTCAGCTCCTGGTCTCGTTTTTGTTGACTGTATAGAGCTTCTCCATCTTTGGCTGCAAAGAATATAATCAGTCTGATTTCGGTGTTGCCCATCTGGTGATGTCCAAGTGTAGAGTCTTCTCTTGTGTTGTTGGAAGAGAGTGTTTTCTATGACCAGTGCATTTTCTTGGCAAAACTCTATTAGTCTTTGCCCTGCTTCATTCCGCATTCCAAGGCCAAATTTGCCTGTTACTCCAGGTGTTTCTTGACTTCCTACTTTTGCATTCCAGTCCCCTATAATGAAAAGGACATCTTTTTTGGGTGTTAGTTCTAAAAGGTCTTGTAGGTCTTCATAAAACCGTTGAACTTCAGCTTCTTCAGGGTTACTGGTTGGGGCATAGACTTGGATAACTGTGATATTGAATGGTTT
>SJXO01004725.1:110786-124263 GCA_006408615.1 Connochaetes taurinus
TAATTTCATGGCTGCAGTCACCATCTGCAGTGATTTTGGAGCCCCCCAAAATAAAGTCTGACACTGTTTTCACTGTTTCCCCATCTATTGGGACCGGATGTCATTATCTTAGTTTTCTGAATGTTGAGCTTTAAGCCAACTTTTTCTCTCTCCTCTTTCACTTGCATCAAGAGGCTTTTGAGTTCCTCTTCACTTTCTGCCATAAGGGTGGTGTCATCTGCATATCTGAGGTTATTGATATTTCTCCCAGCAATCTTGATTCCAGCTTGTGTTTCTTCCAGTCCAGCGTTTCTCACGATGTACTCTGCATAGAAGTTAAATAAGCAGGGTGACAATATACAGCCTTGACGTACTCCTTTTCCTATTTGGAACTAGTCTGTTGTTCCATGTCCAGTTCTAACTGTTGCTTCCTGACCTGCATACAGATTTCTCAAGAGGCAGGTCAGGTGGTCTATGAGACTGCAAAGAATCAGACAGGGCTGAGCAACTAATACTTTCACTGTTTTTTCCCACTCATATGTGAACCTCATAATGGTATATTTCACTTGTCTTCCTTCTCACCCTTTGAGTTATCTTTGTCATACATTTCACCACTATATGCCTTAAATAGTCAATAATCGATGTAAGAAACTGATATAAATTCTTTTCCATTTAGTCACTTTTTAAAAATTATAGTCATTCACAGTATTAGTTTCTGGTGTACAATGTAGTATCCCATATTTTTATAGTTTATACTCCATATAAAGTTATTATATAGTATTGACTACATTCCCAGTGCTGTCCATTATATCCATGTATCTTAGTTATTTGATACCTACTGGTTTGTACCTCTTAATCCCATTCGACTATCTTGTCTCTGTCACCACCCACTCCCCTCTGGTAACCACTAATTTGTTCTCTATCTATGAGTCTGTTTCTATTTTGTTAAATTTATTCAACTCTTTTATAGTTTGGATTCCACATATAAGTGAAAATGTGTAGTAGTTATCCTTCTCTGTCTGATTTCACTAAACTTAATACTTTCCAGGTCCATGCATGTTGTTGCAAATGGAGAAATTTCACTGTTTCATGGCTGAGTATACACTGTTGTGTATATATATATGCCACCCCTTCTCCATCCATTCCTCTGTTAATGGATGCTGAACTTGATTTCATAGCTTGGCTTTTGTCAATAATGCTTCTTTGAACATTGGGGTGCATATATTCATGACTTATTGAATTAGTGCTTTTCTTTATTTTGGATATATACCCAGGTGTGGAATTGCTGAATCCTATGGTAATTTTATTTTTAAGTACTTGAGGAACTTTGGTACTGTTTTCTCTAGAGGCTGGACTAGTTTATATTCCTAACAACAGTATACTGGCTTTGTCTTTTCAACGCATCCTGTTAACACTTATCATTTATTGTCTTTTTGTCAGTAGTTATTCTAAGATGTGTGTGGTAATATTGTGATTTTGATGTGCATTTATTAGGTTGGTGCAAAAGGAATTGTAGTTTTTGCATTTTGCTGTTTGATATTGGAATACATTCTTAAATATGGTTATGTCATATGTCATTTTAATGCACATTACTTGCTTTATGTTTTTTTTGCTAATGACTTGTTACTTGCTGTTTATTTTTTATTTTAGACTAGGAAAATGATGTTACACAAAAAGCACATTGATCGGATTTCTTATTCCGGTTCAAAATGGATCATAAAGCAGCAAAGACAACTTGCAACATCAACCACGCATTTGGCCCAGGACTGCTAATGAACGTAGAGTGCAGTAGTGGCTCAAGAGGCTTTGCAAAGGAGATGAGAGCCTTGAAGATGAGGGGTGCAGTGGATGGTCATAGGAAGTTGACAAGTACCAAGTGAGAGCATCGTCAAAGCTGATCCTCTTACAACTACACGAGAAGCTGCCGAAGAACTCAATATCAACCATTCTTTGGTTGTTCAGCACTTGGAGCAAGTTGGAAAGGTGAAAAAGCTCGATGAGTGGGTGTCTCATGAGCTGATCGCAAATCAAAAAAATCATTTTGAAGTGTCATCTTCTCTTAGTCTATGCAAAAACAACGAACCATTTCTAGATAGGATTGTGACATGAAATGAAACGTGGATTTTATATGACACTGGCGACCACCAGCTCAGTGGTAGAGCCGAGAAGAAACTCTAGAGCACGTCCCAAAGCCAAACGTGCACCAAAAGAGGGGTCACGGTCACTGCTTGGTAGTCTGCTGCCCATCTAACCCACTATAGCTTTCTGAATCCAAGTGAAACCATTATGTCTGAGAAGTATGCTCAGCAAATAGATGAGCTGCACCAAAAACTGATGCCTACAGCCAGCAGTGGTCAACAGAATGTGCTCAGTTCATCTCCATGACAATGCCTGATCACACATCGTACAACCAACTCTTCAAAAGTTGAATGAATAGGGCTACAAAGTTTGGCCTCATCCAGTGTTTTCTCCTGACCTCATGCTAACTGACTGCTACTTCTTCAAGCATCTTGACAACTTTTTGCAGGGAAAGCACTTCCACAACCAGCAGGAGGTAGAAAATACTTTCTGAGAGTTGGTCAGTCCAGAATCATGGGTTTTTACTTTACAGAAATAAATAAACTTATTTCTTGGTGGCAAAAATGTGTTGATAGTAATGGTTCCTATTTTGATTAATAAAGAAGTGTTTGAGCCTAGTGATAATGATTTGAAATTCAGTTTGAATTTGCAATTAGTTTTTTGCCAACCTAATACCTCATAATTAGTGATGTTGAACATCTTTCCAAAGAATAGCAAGGAGAGATAAGAAAGCCTTCCTCAGTAATCAATGTCAAGAAATAGAAGAAAATAATAGACTGGGAAAGACTAGAGATCTCTTCCAGAAAATTAGAGATACCAAGGGAACATTTCATGCAAAGATGTGCTCAATAAAAGACAGAGATGGTAGGGACCTAGCAGAAGCAGAAGATATTAAGAAGAGGTAGCAAGAATACACAGAAGAACTGTACAAAAAAGATCTTCACGACCCGGATAATCACGATGGTGTGATCACTCATCTAGAGCCAGACATCCTCGAATGTGAAGTCAAGTGGGCCTTAAGAAGCATCACTACGAACAAAGCTAGTGGAGGTGATGGAATTCCCATGGAGCTATTTCAAATCCTAAAAGATGACGCTGTGAAAGTGCTACATGCCGGAGTCCAGCTCCAGCAGCCGGGGAATCAGCCTGAAGGGATGAGCAGTGTCTGCGGGGAATGATGCAGCCTCTGACTCCAGGTATGGGACTATATGTTTATTTCAAGCATCACGTCTTCTTTTATACTTTGACAAAAGCATTAGGTCAGAGGTTTGACCTTTTCAGTTCCCCTTCACCCAGAGTTATTGCCTCATTGTTGCCCTTCAAACAGAGTTCCTGCTTCAGTGATTCTCTCAGAGTCCTGTTTACTTGTGATTACATGGTAACTCATGCTTATGTCACATTCCTCAGTTTATTTCGTATCTTTCTAAATCCTGCTTTCCCCTAATATCCTAAGCTCACTATCTCCTAAAAAGTCTTCTAGCTATTCTTAAATATTCCTAAACCCTAAACTCAACAAACTTCCTTTGCCACAAACATTGCCTTCACAAACAGGTCTCAGATAACAATCCTTTCCATGGCCGCAAGTGGTGGCCTACATGCTCATCGTGTAACATTCTTTGTAAAGATCCTTGAACAAATGTCAATGGTTACTTTATAGATTATTTTCTGGGCACAACTGCAGAAGGCTCTGTGCTTCCTCATGCTTCTCTCAAGAACAATAAGCACCTTAACATTTTTTCCAGCCAACTCAACTGAAGAAAGGAAAGAACAAGTCAGAATCACAAGGCCTAACTCCTTCATCCTGGGTCCGTGCCTGCGGGAAAAGGAGAGGGGATTGGGGGCTGTGCCCCCATTTTGTCAGTAGTGCCTAACGTGGCTCCTGACAGCTGCACTTAATAGGCCAGCAAATTTGGAAAAGTCAGCAGTGGCCACAGGACTGGAAAAGGTCAGTTCTATTCCAATCCCAAAGAAAGGCAATGCCACAGAATGCTCAAACTATCGCACAATTGCACTCATCTCACACATTAGTAAAGTAATGCTCAAAATTCTCTAAGCCAGGCTTCAGCAATACGTGACCCATGAAGTTCCAGATGTTCAAGCTGGTTTTAGAAAAGGCAGAGGAACCAGAGATCAAATTGCCAACATCCACCGGATCATGGAAAAAACAAGAGAGTTCCAGAAAAAATCTGTTTCTGCTTTATTGACTATGCACAAGTCTTTGACCGTGTGGGTCACAATAAACTGTGGAAAATTCTGAAAGAGATGGGAATACCAGACCACCTGACCTGCCTCTTGAGAAACCTATATGCAGGTCAGGAAGCAACAGTTAGAACTGGTCATAGAACAACAGACTGGTTCCAAATAGGAAAAGGAGTACATCAAGGCTGCATATTGTCACCCTGCTTATTTAACTTATATGCTGAGTACATGATGAGAAATGATGTACTGGGCTGGAGGAAGCACACACCCTGGGCTCCTCTCCTGAGCAGGAGTGAGGGGTGGCAGACGCTGAGAAATTTCATGTGTTCTTAATCTGGGTCCACTGACAACTGCCGTACTGTGGGTAGTTTATCTGAGTTGTCCTTTCCTGGCTGGAGTGAGGAATTTTACTTACTTGTGTTTTGTAGCTTCACATCCTCCAACAAATGCACAACCCACTTTCCTGGTGGTGAGAATGACTGTGATCCATGAAAGCTCTTAGTGAAAACCTTCCTGCCTGCCTGCCACCCCTGCTTGCTGAGTGTCTATGCAGCATCAGACTTGTAGTCTTGCTTGGGGTGGGAGCTGGTTCAGAAATTGGAGCTGAGAAGAAGGGTCAGGACTGCGGGAGGTTTAGTGAGATGAGTTCCACCTTCAGGAATGGGGATGGTCACTCACATGTCCCACCTGGGAGGCAGAAGAAAAGCCATCAGTGGCAGGAGTGGCTGCATCTTTCAAAAGGTCTGCCCAGTTAGGACTGCTGGGGTTTCTTCCTTCCAGACACAAAGCACAGGGGAAGGAAGCAGGGGAGGCTCAGTGCCCCCACAGACCCCCCCAGAGCTGTGCTTCCCCCAGCTGGCTGTGAGCATGCCACGTGGGCCCATGTTCTCTGCTGTGGGATAGGTAAGAACGGCTGTCACCACACTTGCACTCCCACTGCTGAGTCACAGAGCAAGAAGAACAGCAAGGAAGTGGAGGCTGTGTTGCAGCCAGGGGAGGAGCTGTGTCCCCAGAGGCCCTCAGTGACTGAATCACAAGGGTCTGCATTTCTCCCCTCTTGAGTCTTCTTTGATTCTGGGGAAAGCATGAAGAATTATGCAGTAGGTGAGGGTCAGGGATACAGTGACACAGGCCCTGTGCTTGAGAGGCCCAGGGGCTGAAGGAGACCTAGAATCTGCAGGCAGAGGACACGTGTGTGAGGACTACGGCGTGGGGCTCTGCTTGGGGCCAAGGGTGAGGCAGAGACTGTACTTGCTCTAGGAGCAGAAAGACCTGGACTCACCCACGTGGCCCAAACAGCAACCTCATTTCCTATCTTGCCAAGGTTCCAGCCTCACATTTTTGGCAAGTTTAGAATTACCTCTTTAAATGTAACTATTCTGCAACAAAGGTATTTTTTCTTATCCTACAGTTTAGAGTGAAAGTTCTGGACTTGATCTTCATTGAAACAGAACAGACCATCACTGGGTCCTTCAGCAATGAGGGACAGGATTGGGTTGTGCTGAGGTATCCAGCACCCCTCAGGTTCACCTAGGGGCTGTCCCACCCGAATCAGAGTGTTTGTGAGTCATAGGGGCTTTCTTTCCAGAAATGCTGGTAACTGGTGAGTGGTAAAGGGGAAACAGATACCCGTCATCTGATACTTACTCCCCACTAAATATTCTATGTCCAGAGTCCAGAGAGCCATATATCTGATGTCTCTGGGCCAGGGCATTCTAAACATGTGCAGATGACCCCAACACTCACCAGTATGAGGACAGAAGAAAGAGGAGTGGAAAGGACGGCATAAGGAGCTCTAAACCCAATCCCAGGGAGTTGGAGGAAGAGCATCTTATGAATAAATAGAAAAGTAGTGGAGGGAAATATGCTTAGGCATTAATGATGGTGATCCGAGATTGTGAAATTTTTGGTATTTTTTATTTTCTAAGATATATATATTCTGTTTTAGTTGTCTTTCTGTGATGAATATGTTCCATTTATGAGGAATATGTTTTGATGAATATGTGTTACTTTCTACCCAAAAGACATTTTGTGATGGTTGATGCTCACTCTCCATTCTAATGTTCAGCAAACCACTTCCTCTCAGTGCTCTCTAAGGCACATGTTTTAAAAGTGAAGTTGGTTTTCTCAATATGTACCTATAGGAAAACCTCAAGATCGATGAAAAATAGAAGAAAAAATATACCCAATAACCTATGGCTATAGATACCTTTGAAACTTTAGGATTCAGTGAAACCAATAATTGCTTTACAGCAACTTTCCTTTGGAGAAAAATATATTCACACACACACACACAGATGTGCGAGCAATGGAGGTGGGAGCAGCTATCTCAGCCCAAGGTGGAAGAGCTCCCTCACAGTCCTTTGGGGCTGAAGAAGAATGTACTCTCAGGACACCAGAGGCTGCACAGGGCCCTGGGCCCAGGACTCCAAGACAGGGCTGTGACAGGCACTCAAGCTAGGCTTAGGAATACTGAAGGCCTCCTGAAACTTTCTCAGGCTTCTGAGCTCTGCCTGCTCTGATGCAGGGAGGGAACACTGCATGGGGTGAGCTACACCTTTGTAAACCTCCCCCATTTCTGTGAGGGTGGACAAGTGCCCCCCTGCCTCAACCCTCAACCTCAACCTTGCGTTCCTATGCGCTAATAAAGATGTCCTTTTTATCATGGGGACAGGAATGCAAAAGTAGATAGTCAAGAGATACTTGGAGTAACAAGTAAGTTTGACCTTGGAGTCCAAAATGAAACAGGGCAAAAGCTAACAGAGTTTTGTCAAGCGAACGCAGTGGTCCTAGCAAGCATCCTCTTCCAACAACATAAGAGATGACTCTACACCTGGATATCACTCTATGGTCAATACTGAAATCAGATTGATTATATTCTTTGTAGCTGAAAATGGAGAAGCTCTATACAGTCAGCAAAATCAAGACCAGGAGCTGACTGTGGCTCAAATCATGAACTCCGTATTGCAAAATTCAGGCTTAAGTTGAAGAAAGTAGGGAAAACATGTAGGTCATTCAGGTATGACCTACATCAAATCTTTTAAGATTTTACAGTGGAAGTGGCAAGTAGACTCAAAGGATTAGATTTGATAGATAGAATGCCTAAAGAACTATGGATGGAGGTTCATAACATTGTACAGGAAGTGGTGATCAAAAACAATCCCAAGAAGAAGAAAGGCAAAAAGGCAAAATGGTTGTCTGAGGAGGCCTTACAAACAGCTGAGGAAAGAAGAGAAGCAAAAGGCAAAGGAGAAAAGGAAAGATACATCCATCTGAATGCAGAGTTCCAAAGAATAACAAGGAGAGATAAAGCCTTCCAAAGTGATCAATGCAAAGAAATAGAGGAAAACAATAGAATGGGAAGACTACAGATCTCTTCAAGAAAATTAGAGATACCAAGGGAACATTTCATGCAAAGATGGGAACAATAAAGAACAGAAAGGGCCTAACAGAAGCAGAAGATATTAAGAAGAAGTGGCAAGAATACACAGAAGAACATTACAAAAAAGACCTTAATGACCCAGAAAACCGTGATGGTTTGATCACTCATCTAGAGACAGACATCCTGGAGTACAAAGACAAGTGGGCCTTCAGTTCAGTTTAGTTGCTCGGTCGTGTCCAAGTCTTTGCGACCCCATGGACTGCAGCACACCAGGCCTTCCTGTCCAGCACCAACTCCTGGAGTTTACTCAAACTTGTGTATATTGAGTCGGTGATGCCATCCAACCATCTCATCCTCTGTTGACCCCTTCCCCTCCTGCCTTCAATCTTTCCCAGCATCAAGGTCTTTTCCAAGGAGTCAATTCTTCACATCAGGTGGCCAAAGTATCGGAGTTTCAGCTTCAACATCAGTCCTTCCAATGAATATTTAGGACTGATTTCCTTTCGGAAGGACTGCTTGGATCTCCTTTCAGTTCAAGGAACTCTCCTGAGTCTTCTCCAACACCACAGTTCAAAAGCATCATTTGTTCAGCGCTCAGCTTTCGTTATAGTCCAACTCTCACATCCATACATGACTACTGGAAAAACCATAGCTTTGACTAGAGAGACCTTTGATGGCAAAGTAATGTCTCTGTTTTTTTAATATGCTGTCTAGGTCGGTCATAACTTTTCTTCCAAGGAGCAAGCGTCTTTTAATTTCATGGCTACAATCACCATCTGCAGTGATTTTGGAGCCCCCAAAAGAAAGTCTGTCACTGTTTCCATTGCTAAGTTGTTCCCATTCTTAAGTGGGACGCATCACAATGAACAAAGCTAGTGGAGGTGATAGAATTCCAGTTGAGCTATTTCAAATCCTAAAAGATGATGCTGTAAAAGTGCTGCACTCATATGTCAGCAAATTTGGAAAACTCACCAGTGGCCACAGGACTGAAAAAGATCAGTTTTCATTCCAATCCCAAAGAAAGGCAATGCCAAAGAATGTTGCAACTGCCACACAATTGCACTCATCTTACACGCTAGCATACTCACACACTAGCCCCAGGATGTGTCTTGGTGTCTAGAGGGTGAGGCGGTCCCCAGGTCTCAGATCTTCAGCAAACACACTTCTCCCCAGACCCAAGCAAAGTGGACTGTCATTCTCACCTTAAAGGAAGCTTTCTTTGTCTTTGGGTCCCCCGTACATAGCTGGATGGCGTTGGTGTAATAGTAGTGTAAGTGGGACTCACACATTTGATCCTCCTGCATGGTCAGCTTTACCTCCTGCAGTGAGTTAGGGCAGGTGCCTATGGAGTCCTTCCCCCAGCTGGCCACACTGCATGTCTGTCCTGGCTTCGTGCAGGCCATGGCCCTGGGCAGGCGGAGCTGCCTCACAGCTGCAGTCTGTTTGGCCTTTCTCTCCAGCTATGGGAAGAGGCAAGAGTCTGGCTCAGCCAGTGGTCCCCAAGCCTGGACAGGGCAGTGACGTTGATGTGTCTCCCCTCTCTCCTGAGCCACAGGAACTGGTCAGGCAGCCAGGATGGGAGGGAGGAAAGGGCAGGAGATCCTGGGAGGGCAATAATCTGATCCCAGGAGGGCAGGGCCAGTGGGGAGTTTTCCTTGCCTGCAGTAACATGATGTCGTTGGAGAAGTTCTTAGGATTATAGTCTGGGTGGTGGATGGCCCTCCTCACCCGGATGACCTGCTGGGTCCTCTCCTGCTGTTTGATGTGTGGCCCACAGGGTGATGATGATTGAGCTGCATGGAGAACAGAGCATGTGTGTGGGGATCATGGGGTCACTGGAGATGCACCCCAGGAGCTGTGACAGTCAGCTGACATCAGGGCAGGGCAGCAGCTAAGGGGGAATTGAGGTGACAGACGGTCCTGGGCTGAGTGATGGCCCTGTGTTTCTCAGGGAAGTGAGGGTAGGGCTCCCGGGAGCTTTCTCAGCAATATTGTGAAGCGACTCTGAGTTTGGGTTTTGGCTCTCACTGCACACTCTCATCCTTCTCTGATTCTTTATTTGGCCATTGTGGATCGACCTTTCTCAACCCTGCCTCTTGTTCTCACCTCCGACCCACTGACCTCAAAACTTTACTTGTCCTGTTTCTCAGCTTTTCATCACCCTAGTCCTGCTCATAAGATGGCTTGTTTGATGAGCTCCTGTGGTCCTGATTTCCAGGATCCTGGGGTGAAGGAGGGGTACCCCTGGGCTCAGCTCCTGGGGAGAGGACGGGTCGCTGTCCAGGCCTCAGGTCCGGTAGGCTGGCTACTGCCCCTCACCTTCCTCTGCAGTGAACAGCTGTCAGAACAAAATCCTTTTGTAAATAAGATGGCTTGTTTGATGAGCTCCTGTGGTCCTGATTTCCAGGATCCTGGGGTGAAGGAGGGGTACCCCTGGGCTCAGCTCCTGGGGAGAGGACGGGTCGCTGTCCAGGCCTCAGGTACGGTAGGCTGGCTACTGCCCCTCACCTTCCTCTGCAGTGAACAGCTGTCAGAACAAAATCCTTTTGTATGAGAACACCGCCACACCTCTTCCTACTCATCTCACCCAAAAACTGAACCAAAACCATGTAGGGGTGGGAGTGGGGCTTGGCCTCATGGCCCCCAATGATCTCCTCTGAAAGAAAAGGCTGAAAGATGGGGAGATGGGAGAGGCTATGGTTAGAAGGGAGATTTGGGAAGGTTGCAGTCAAGGTGGGTTGACAGTGCCCAACTGACACTAGGGGAGAGTCCCCCGGGTTCTCACTGCAGTGGGATAACCTTTTCTGAACCCGAAATCTCAGTATTGTTCTCCATGTCCTGATTCACACACACATATGGAGGGGCCCGAGACTGCCTTCTAGAGGGTGGAGCCCAGAAGACCATGGATGGGACCCCCTGATGAGCCCTCATTCTCATGGAGTCTCCTGGACCCCTCTGAGCCTCTGCTAATATCCTGATGGTGCCATTTTCTAAAAATACGCCTATGAGTTTATGGAGTTGGATTTTCTAAAATCCTCATGTCCTAGGGCATAATGCATCCCAGGATCTCAGTAAACATCTGTTGACGCGTGAATGGCCTCCAATTAGCTTTTGTCTGAGGTTTGGTGGGGATAGTACTGGTGGGATTTAAGACCACAGGGATAGGGGAGGACACTGCCCAAGACAGTGGGGCAGAAAATGAACAGCTTGGGGCCTGGGGAAGAGTAACGACACCCAGAAAGCTTTGGGTGCTGCCATCTAGCCATTTCTGACCAGTCACACCCTGAGCTCCTCTCCTGGGCAGGAGTGAAGGGGGGGGAAACTGACAAGTTTCTCTGGTTCTTAAGTTGGGTCCACTGACAAATCCCACGCTGTGAATGGTTTGTCTGAGGTGTCCTTTCCTGGCTGGAGGGAGGAAGTTTCCTTGCTTGTGTGTTATAGCTTCACATCCTCCACCAAATGCACAACCCACTTTACCAGTGGTGAGAGAGAGGCTAAGAGCTACAAAAGCTTTTAGTGAAGACTTGCTTCCTACCATCCATCCTTGCTGAATGTCTATGCAGCATCAAAGTTGTAGTCTCTGTTGGGATGGAGGCTGGTTCAGAATTTGGAGCTGAGCAGAAGGGCCAAGACTGCGGGAAGTTTAGTGAGATTGGCTACCCTGTCGGGAATGGGGACGGTCACTCACGTGTCCCAGCCCGGGAGGCAGAAGAAAGGCCATCAGGAGCAGGAGTAGCTGCATCTTCCAGAAGATTTGCCCAGGTCAGAGCTGCTGGGGTTTCTTCCTTCCAGACACAAAGCACAGGGGAAGGAAGCAGGGGAGGCTCAGTGCCCCCACAGATCCCCCAGAGCTGTGCTCCCCACAGCCAGGTGTGAGCATGCCACGTGGGCCCATGTTCTCTGCTGTGGGATAGGTGAGAATGGCTGTCACCACACTTGCCCTCCCACTGCAGAGTCACAGAGCAAGAAGAACAGCAAGGAAGTGGAGGCTGTGTTGCAGCCAGGGGAGGAGCTGGATCCCCAGAGGCCCTCAGTGACTGAATCGTGAGAGTCTGCATTTCTCCCCTCTCGGGTCTTCTTTGATTCTGGGGAAAGCACGAAGAACTACCCAATAGGTGAGGGTCAGGGATACAGCGACATGGCTCCTGTACTTGGGAGGCTCAGGGGCTGGAGGAGACCTAAAGTTTGTGGGCAGAGGACCCGAGCGCGAGGACTACGGCGTGGGGCTCTGCTTGGGGCCAAGGGTGAGGCAGAGACTGCACTTGCTCTAGGAGCAGGGAGACCTGGACTCTCCCACGTGGCCCAAACAGCAACCCCATTTCCTGTCTTGCCAGGGCTCCAGCCTCACATTTTTGGAGCATTTAGAATCTCTTTTTTAAATTTAATTGTTCTGTAACAAAGAGAGCCTTTCTTATCTGAAAATTTTGAACGAAAGTCCTGGACTTGATATTCACTGAAACAGAGCAAACCATCACTGGGTCCTTCGGCAATGAGGGACAGGATTGAGTTGTGCTGAGGTATCCAGCACCCCTCAAGCTCACCTGGGGGCTGTCCCACCCGAATCAGGGTGTTTGTGAGTCAGGAGGGGCTTCCTTTCTAGAAATGCTGGTGACTGGTGAGTGGGGAAAGGGAAACAGATGCCAGTCATCTAATCCTTACTCCCCACTAAGTATTCTCTGTCCAGGGTCCAGAGAGCCACGTCTCAGATGTCTCTGGGCCAGGCCATCCTAAACATGTGCAGATGACCCCAACACTCACCAGTATGAGGACAGAAGAAAGAGGAATGGAAAGGATGGCATGAGGAGCTCTAAACAACCCAATCCCAAGGGAGTTGAAGCAAGAGCATCTTATGAATAAATAGAAAAATAGTGGAAGGAAATATGCTTCAGCATTAATGATGGTGATCTGGGGGTGGTGGAACTGCATTTCGTTTACTTTTCTTATCCATATATTCTGTATTTAGTTGTCTTTCTGTGATGAATGGGCAGAGGAGCCTGGAGGGCAACAGTCCATAGGGTCACAAAGAATCTGACATGACTCAACTTCGCACACTTGCACGCACCTTGTTGAATATGTTTCATTTATGAGGAATATAGTTTGATGAATATGTATTACTTTCTACCAGAACACATTTTTCATTTCGTTTACTTTTCTTATCCATATATTCTGTATTTAGTTGTCTTTCTGTGATGAATGGGCAGAGGAGCCTGGAGGGCAACAGTCCATAGGGTCACAAAGAATCTGACATGACTCAACTTCGCACACTTGCACGCACCTTGTTGAATATGTTTCATTTATGAGGAATATAGTTTGATGAATATGTATTACTTTCTACCAGAACACATTTTTCAATAGTTGAAGCTCACTCTCGATTCAAATGTTCAGCAAACCACTTCTCTTAAGCCCTCTCTAAGCTGCATGTCTTAAAACTGAGGTTGCTTTTCTGAACCTTGCATCAAAACTTCAGCAATTGATGAAAAAAAAATATATATATATAGGAAGAAATGTACCCAATAACTATAGGCTATAGATACTCTTGAAACTGTAGGATACTTTGAAACCAATGATTTTCTTTAGAGTGAGTTTCCTTTGGAGATAAATATATTCATACACAAACACATGTGGGAATGATGAAGGTGGGGAGTGGCTGGCTCAGCCCAAGGTGGAAGAGCTCCCTCACGGTCCCTTGGGGCTGAAGGAGGATGTGCCCTCAGGACACCAGAGGCTGCACAGGGCCCTGGGCCCAGGACTCCAAGACAGGGCTGTGACAGGCACTCAAGCTGGGCCTGGGAATACTGAAGGCCTCCTGAAACTTTCTCAGGCTTCTGAGCTCTGCCT
>SJXO01004725.1:124322-137998 GCA_006408615.1 Connochaetes taurinus
GAAGGACACAAGCTTAACCATTGATGATGATGATCTGTGGGTGGTGAAATTGTAGGCAAGTTTAAATTTCTTACTTATATGTTCTGTATTTAGCTATTTTATATAATTATATGTGCTGCTTTTACACACAAAATACATTTTGCCATGGTGGAAGTTCACTCACCGTGCAAAGGTCCAACAAATCACTTCTGTTTAGCCCAGCCTTCTCTAAGCTGCATGTTTTAAAAATGAGATTACTTTCCTGAATAGATTCTCACATGAAAATTCAGAGATTATTGAAAGAACAGAAAAATTATTCAATAAGCTATTGGATATGGGACATCTTTGAAATATTAGGATACTTTGCATCTAAAAATTTTTGTTACTATGGCTTTCCTTTATAGAAACATACATACATGTGGGAATAATGGAGATGGGAGAGGCTGGCTCAGCCTGAGGTGGAGGAGCTCCTTGAAGGTCACTTGGGGCTGAAGGAGTATGTGACCTTAGGACACCGGAGGCTGCACACAGCCCTGGGCCCAGGACTCCAAGACAGAGCTGTGACAGGAACTCAAGCTGGCCCTAGGCATACTGAAGGCCTTCTGAAACTTTCTTAGGTTTCTGACCTCTGTCTCCTCTGATGCAGGGAGGGAATACTCATGGGGTGAGCCACACCTTTGTAAACCTCCCCCATTTCTGTTAGGGTGGACAAGTGCCCCCCTCATCCCCAGAATTTCTCAGGTGGTCCCCTTTCCAAATCTGAATTCTCTTCTGTTGCCCCCTGGACACTGGAATGTGGGGAGGGAAGTAGGTGTTGATGAGGAGGAGGGCATATGGATGAGACACAAGTGTTGTGGACAAGGGGGTCCTGTGTTCCTGAGGAGGGGTCTCCCTTCTCTGATGGAGTTCACGGGCAGCCTGAGGGGGAGCTGGCACTGGGGACATGCTGTAGGTACAGCAGAAGATTTTATTCCAGAGAATGGAAGGTGGGGGTGGGAGGAGCAGTGTATGTGCTGGAGGAGGAAGCCGCTAACAGATCAGAAATGTGAACAGATGTATCCCTGACAGAGAAGGTACCTAATGAATTTGTGAATAACAGAGCAATCAGTGATTTCTTTTCAAGAGATGAATGTTTATTAAGTTCCAGGCAACCTTCCTCCACACATTTTGACCAATGCTTCCAATCCCAGGGAAGATGGAAGGGTCCACCTCGAGGACACGTCATGCTGATCCCTGGTGTTTGTACCATCTCATTGTACTCTGGATCCAGGACAGAAAGCTGGAGATTCTGGTGTAGACATCGGGAGTTGTCCCATCATCTCTTCCATAGGACACAATGCCCTGGGCCACACCATTACACACAAGTGGGCCCCCAGAGTCACCCTGTGGGCAGAGAGAGCAATGGCTGAGCTCACCTTCTTCAGGTCTGAACTCACCTTCTTCAGGTCTGGTCTCCTTTCCACCCTGGGGTGGGTGGGCTCAGTTAGGGGTCCTGGCTGATATCAGGGCCTTGTTGGTCCTGAGGTTTCACCCTTGCATTGACAATCCTGCTGCTCCTACTGCAGGAAGCCTCACCCGTTTGTGACTGTGGGGCAGTGTTCACCCCCCAGGGACACAGGACAGTTACCAGATAGGAGGACAGGCCAGGGACACAGGGACGGGCTTTGTTCCCACAGCCACCCATCCTCCCAGCTCAGCTGGGCCCAGGTTTTTGCATATATAACACTGGGTATCTCACCGAGAAAGAATTCTTCCTCTTGCTTGGATCTCCAGCACATATCTGCGTAATGGGGATGTAGTTTTTGAAGCGAGCAATACATTTGTCCTCACTTTGGACTTCAAGATCCACCTCCTGTAGTTTGTCTGCAGAGGGCATATTTACCCCCAGGTGCCCCCAGCCGGCCACACTGCACATCATCCCTGGCTTCATCTTCTCCCAGCTCCTGGGCAGATTGATGGGGCTCACTGCATCCGTCATGTCAGCCTTCCTAGACAGCTGAATGTAGAGGAAAAGCATTCTCACCTATTGTTGGCCCACAGAGGCTGCAGGACAGTAATGGGGTTGCCTCCTTCTCAGCATTGGGACCACGGAGGGGGTGTACAGGAGGAGGGTCTGGAATGAGGTCATGGGGGATGCAGAACCCTGGATGGAAGTGTCCCAGACTCAGTGCAGCCACGTGTCCCACCTGCAGTAACATGATGTCGTTGGCAAAAGTTTTATCATTATAGTGTGGGTGCGGGATGGCTCTTCTCACTGGGATGACCTGCTGGGTCCTCTCTTGGTCCACAATGCTGTGGGCCCCCAGGGTGACGCTGATTGAGCTGCACAGAGAGCAGAAAGGGAGGGGGTGTCACAGGAGCAATGGTCCAGGAACTGGGAGGAAAGAGCACAGTTTGGGACAGGGCAAAACTTGGAGTGGGGCAGGGGAGGGTGTGGCAAAATTCNTGGGATGGCTTTTCTCACTGGGATGACCTGCTGGGTCCTCTCTCGGTTCACGATGTTGTGGGCTCCCAGGGTGACGTTGATTGAGCTGCACAGAGAGCATAAAGGGAGCGGTTGTCACAGGAGAAACGGTCCAGGAGCTGGGAGGAAAGAGCACAGTTTGGGACAGGGCAAAACTTGGGGCGGGGCGGGGGAGCGTGTGGTGAAATTCTAGGCAGTGGGCCCTAAGGCTGAGCATCTCTTAACTGTCTGTTCCCTGGCAGCCTGGGCAGGGTGGCAGTTCCTGTAGTCCACGAAGGGTGTTCAGTCCTACTCAAGCTTGACTGTCTCTAAGGAAAATATGAATTTCTCACATTTGCACCATGGGCTCCAGGCCACAACCTTGGCTTCCTTATGTTCCAGGTTTGATCAGTCCCTTCTCTCCATGCATGACTGGCATTGACCTCTCCCTCTCTCCCCAGTGTCTGAATAGCTTCCTGTGTTACCTGGTGGCACAGGTCTGCAGCTCCTAAGAGGGTTCCCTGGGAGGGCTCAGCAGAGGGATGGGGGCCCCGGCCCTGCTCCTCACCTTCCCAGGCAGTGAGCTGCTGTCAGCACGAAGTCCTCACGCACGAGGAAACCCCCACATATTTCAGATTCCCCTGAAATCTTGAACTGAAGAAATGCCATGTAGGGACGAGAGTGAGGCTTGGCCTCATGGCCCCCGATGATCTTCCCTGAAAGAAAGATTCCAGCCTGCCCGCTGTGCTCATGGAGCCAAGGCTGGAGAGGGGAGATGGGCCCAGATTTGTTGGTCTTTGAGGGAATTTGACCTGAATTCAGAAATTTCCTTACATGGACCAGGCCCAGGCTGTGCATGAGTGTAGCATCTGAGCAGGTCTGTCCATGTGAGGTGGGTCTGGGCCTCTGAGGGTGGGACCATCCCTCATCTGCCTCCCCAGTGGGGAACAGAGGAAGGGCCACCAGGAGCAGGAACAGGACCATCTCTCCAGGAAGGCTGATCAGATTCTGAATAGCTGCTGCTTCTGTCTGGTCTTTTAACCCTAAGTGTCTGCTCTGGTGTGGTTTTTACCACTTGAGACTTTTCTGAAAGCCTCATACCTCTGTCTGATCAGGTCTTGGGGTCTGAGTGGAGTATGTACTTAGTGGTCACCACAGAGGCACCCATAAGCTCTTGGCTTGGTGCCTTTACTCAGCAGAAAACAAGAAAATCGCTACAGATAGGAGTAGTGAGAGGTTGTATCGGCAAATACCAGATCTTTGAGCCCCAGCATCCTGGGGCTCATGATGAGAGATTCAAGAATGTCTTCATTTCTGTAGTTCTCTTTAGATCACTGGGGTCATTATTTATTTATTTAACAATTTTTTTCATTTTTAAGTGGAGGGAAATTACTTTACAATATTGTGATGGTTTCTGCCATACATCATAATGAATCAGCCATAGGTATAAATGTCCCCTCCCCCTTAAACTGCCTTCCCACCTCCCTCTCCATCCCACCTCCATAGGTTGTCATAGAGCACTGGCTTTGGGTTACCTGCATCGTGCAGCAAATTCTCACTGGCTATCTATCTTATCTTTACATAAGGTAATGTATATGTTTCAATACTACACCCTCAAGTCATCCCACATTCTCCCTCCCTCACTGTGACCATAAGTCTGCTCTTTATGTCTGTATCTCCTTTGCTGCCCTGCAAATAGAATCATCAGTACCATCTTTCTATTACATAGAACGAGTCCATACATATGCATTAATATACTATATTTGTCTTTCTCTTTCTGACTTACTTCACTCTATACAATAGGTTCTAGGCTCATCCACCTCATTTGAATGGATTCAAATGCATTCCTTTTTATAGCTGCATAACGTTCCATTGTGTATATGTACCACAATTTCTTTATCCATTTATCTGTTGATGGACATCTAGGTTGCTTCCAAGTCCCATCAATTGCAAGTAGTCCTGCACTGAACACTGGGGTATATATACCTTTTTTAATTATGGTTTTCTTAGGGTATATGCCCAGTACTGAGTTGCTGCGTCATATGATAATTTTGTTCCTAGTTCTTTAAGGAGTCTGCATACTGTTCTCCATAGTGACTGTCTCAATTTGCATTCCTACCCACAGTTCAGGAGGGTTCTCTCTTCTCCACAGCCTCTCCAGCATTTATTGTTTGTGGACATTTTGATGATGGCCATTCTGATGATGGCCATTCTGACTGGGATGAGATGGTACCTCATTGCAGTTTTGATTTGCATTTCTCTAATAATGAGCAGTGCTGAGCATCTTTTCATGTGTTTAATAGCCATCTGTATGTCTTCTTTGGGGAAACATCTGTTTAGTTCTTCTACCCTCTTTCTGATTGGATTGTTTATTTTTCTGATATTGAGCTGCATGAGCTGCTTGTATATATTGGAGATTAATCCTCTGTCAGTTGTTTCATTTGCTATTATTTTCTTCCATTCTGAGGGCTCTCTTTTCACCTTGCTTGTAGTTTCCTTCATTGTGCAAAAGAATTTACACCAAGGTCATTGTAGATTGAGGTCCCTTTGTGTGTGAGACTGTGGGAAGCATTGGAGATAAGATTTCTTGCTTCTGGCTAAGGAGACAAAACCATCACCATCAGACAAGGATGGTGAGATTCATGGTGTGGGATGGACAGAATGGTGTGAGAGTGATGCTGAAGAGGGCTTATTCCCATTACTAAAGAACTGAGTAGTTAAAAAAAAAACAGCAATGTTACTTTTACCCAGGAATCTGCATTTGGTCAGGGTGCAGTGTGGATAGCACCCCTCTGCTCCCTTGGTATCAGGGAGGCTTGAAGCCTGGAGGCTGAATCTCTTGAAGGCTCGCTCACGTATGCTGAGTGGATGGTGCTGGCTCCTCACTGGGCATGCTGGCTTCTCGCCATGAAGGTCCCTCAAGCAGTCTTCATTTGCGGGATTGTTAGTCTCCCTCACAACATGGGGTTGCTTTGCCCCCAGATGAGCATCTGCTAAGAAATGAGCCAGACACAGGCTGGGTTCTTTTCATTACCTATACTTTGATGTGATAAGGCATCTGTTCTACCATATTCCACTCCTTGAGGCAATCAAGAGCTCCTACCAGTTAAAAATAGAAGGGCCCTAGACCTCACCCAATCCCCAAAAAAAGGCAATGCCAAAGAATGCCCAAACTACCGCACAATTGCACTCATCTCACACGCTAGTAAAGTAATGCTCAAAATTCTCCAAGCCAGGCTTCAGCAATATGTGAACCGTGAACTCCCTGATGTTCAAGCTGGTTTTAGAAAACACAGAGGAATCAGAGATCAAATTGCCAACATCTGCTGGATCATGGAAAAAAACAAGAGAGTTCCAGAAAAACATCTACTTCTGCTTTATTGACTATGCCAAAGCCTTTGACTGTGTGGATCACANGGGATTGGGGGCAGGAGGAGAAGGGGACAACAGAGGATGAGATGGCTGGATGGCATCACCAAGTCGATGGATGTGAGTTTGAGTGAACTCCGGGAGTTGGTGATGGACAGGGAGGCCTGGCATGCTGCGATTCTTGGGGTCGCAAAGAGTCAGACACGACTGAGCGACTGAACTGAGCTGAAGACCTCACCCCCATCAGGAATGTTGCAGTCAAGGAAGAAGAGCCTGTGGGAAGGGAATCCCACATGAAGTGAAAAAGGATGCCAGGGAGGCAAAGCAGAATTCCCTCACCACTACCCAGAGAATGGTATTCTGATGTTCCTGTACCATTTGCAAACCACATCATCCTGGTCATGTCTTCATAATGGAAAAGGTGAAGAGAGTCATGGACTTGAAAATATTGTAGGTCCTAAACATCTTGATTCACACCCCCTGCCCCCCCCTCAAAAGCAACAACATGTTAAAGAAACAAAGCCCACTGCCAATAGGGATTCTGGCAGGAGAGCCCCAGCAAACCAGGGTAGGTTGTCCATGCCAAGCCTGTGTGGGGTGAGAATGTGCTCATGCCAGGCCTCTCTCCTGAGTGGACACACTTCTCACCCTACTCTGCAGTGGGCAGCCTGGATCAGGTAACCAGAATACATGTATGGTGCCGAGTGAATGCCCCAGTGAGGTGAAGAGGGTGTTCACACAAAGGACGGGCTACAAGTTGGTTTCTGATCAAGGGGAATTTATAGGCCTTCATGGGTTTGGGGGCAGTCTGGTAGGATATGTCAGAGCAGGACAAATATGGTGAAATGGATGTTGGTACCAAGGGGCTGGCTGGTGTGGATCACCAGAGCCTAGGTGGGGGCAGCAGGGTCTTGTACTTGTGGAAGAGGGGTGAGAGATATGTTATATGAATCTCTTTGTAGACTAATCAGATAAGTCAACATATTAAAGGTGACGAGCCAGATTTCTGTGTCTGAGGATTAGATGATGACATCGATGTTAATTTCCTGGGTTTGATGGTTTGAATGTGGTTCCGTAAGAGTGTCCTTGTTTTAGGAATTACACTCTAAAGTATTTGAAAAGCAATGAAGCACCATGCCTGTAACTTTACTTACAAATGGTTCTGGAAAACAAAAGGTTTTGTATCGCAATTGTAGCTTTTCTATAAGCTTGAGAGTGGTTCAGAGCTGAAATCTGTACAGAGACTACCCTGGTGGTCCAATGGATAAGAATCCACCTGCCAATCTCCCTGTTCCAGGAAGAGTCTGCATGCTGCAGAGCCGCTAAAGCTGTGCACCCTGTGCTCTGCAAGAAGCCGCTGCCGTGAGAAGCCCACGCACCACAGCTAGAGTAGCGCCCCCTCTCGGCAAGTCGCGGGAGCCCATACGCAGAGCTGAAATCTGTACAGAGACTACCCTGGTGGTCCAATGGATAAGAATCCACCTGCCAATCTCCCTGTTCCAGGAAGAGTCTGCATGCTGCAGAGCCGCTAAAGCTGTGCACCCTGTGCTCTGCAAGAAGCCGCTGCCGTGAGAAGCCCACGCACCACAGCTAGAGTAGCGCCCCCTCTCGGCAAGTCGCGGGAGCCCATACGCAGCGACAGAACCCATCACAGCCAAAAATCAAAAAATTGAAAAACTGGAAACGTGTACCTTTTGCCTAAACAAATGATAACCAGCTTGGAGATCACTGAAAAGAAAATCCGTACAGTAGCAACAGAGGAAGACACGGCGCTTAGGAAAAATTTAACCAGAAATGTAAAAAACGTATTTGTGCAAGATGTTAAAGTACTTTTGAAAAACAAAACAAATGTTAAAGTACTTCTGAAAAAAACAGACTTAGAAACATCAAGGTGTTCTTAGTTCTTGGATTGGATGAATCTACACCAAAAAAGGTACTGATTCTCCCAAAGATAATACATAAGCATGATATAAAATAATGTGATTTAAAAAATCAATCCATTTTTTTTCTCTTGATGTTATAGAAGTCCTAGACAATCTGTGAAATTTCTGAGAAAAATCAGTGTGAAGGAATTACGAGGGAAATTATGCCACAAAGAAAAAGGAATAGTATGGGAGACCGCCTATTGGAGTTTAAAAACTACTAAAGTTCTTTCTGGAAGACAGTGCGGAGCTGAATGATGAACAGACAGAGAGACTAGTGAAACAGAATGGAAGAACGCAGAAACATGCTCAAGTATATACGGAAATGTAGTTTCTAATAAAGTAGCATTTCGAATCATGAGGGAAAAAATGGACTTTTAACAAAGATTTTTGAACAAGTCATTTGTTAAGAGATTAATTTAGAGTAACACTTCATAGAAACCACCAGAATAAAGTTTGAATAGATATTTGTATATTCAAATATACAGCATAAAACCGAACATGCACTGGAAATAAGCCCAAGGAAATCCCTTTATAGATTGAGAATGAGGAAAGCCGTTCTTGTAATGCCTGGAAATCCAGAAACATTCTAAGAAAGGCTAATAAATAAATTATGATTTGAAAAAATAATTTTTAATGTTTCTATATCAAAAATGAGTACAAGCATATTTGATTTACAGGCAGCACACTTGTGAAAAACGTATGTCACAATTAAGTTAATCCAGCTATTATAATGTACAGAGATCTGTAATCCAGAAGAAATAGACCAAAAACCTGATAGAATGGGCAAAAGATCTGAAAGTTCACAGTAAAACATATATAGAAACTAATGAGTCTCAGCTTCACTGTTGCTAAGCTAAATAGAAATAAGGAAAATAGAAAACAATTATTCTACTCTATGTTATCTCACAGATGGCCAAAAATTCTATAGTTAAACATGGATAATGCTTTTTTTAAAAAAATTGGGGTTATAGGATACATCTTTTTTGTTTCCCCATAGGTTTATCTTCCATCCATGTCTTTATATTCAAGATGTTTCTCCTGTAAATCACATAAAATTGGATCTTATAATTTTGATCTAGACTGACAATCTCTGCTATTTGGAGTATTTAATCTACTACAATTTAATGCCACTGCTGCTAAAGATGAGATTGAAGAATATTGCATTATTATTGATTTCTATTAATGTGATTTAATTACATTAATAATTAATTAAAAATTATAATCATTATATAAAAAACTGATAATAAAAACAAGAGAAGCAAAAGGCAAAGGATAAAATGAAAGATATACTCATCTAAATGAAGAATTCCAAAGAATAGAGGAGGGGAAAAAAAGAAAGCCTTTTATAGTGCATGATGCAAAGAAATAGAGGAAAACAATAGAATGGGAAAGACTAGAGATCTTTTCAAGAAAATTAGAAATACCAAAGGAAAATTTCAAGCAAAGATGAACACAATAAAGGACAGAAATGGTATCAACCTAACAGAAGCAGAAAATATTAAGAAGAGGTGGTAAGAATACACAAAAGAACTATACAAAGAAGATCTTCATGACCCAGATAACCATGATAGTGTGATCAATCACCTAGAGCCAGATATCCTGGAGTGTGAAGTCAAGTGGGCCTTAGGAAGCATCGCTACAAACAAAGCATGTAAGGGGCGGGAGTGGGGCTTGGCTTCATGGCCCCCGATGATCTCCCCTGAAGGAAAAGGGCTGTTCTGCTTGTGTGCCCCCACTGAGTATACCTTGTTGGCATCGGCTTCATGCTCAGAACTGCTGGGCACTGGGAAGTCCAGCCTGGCCTGGAGTTGGTGGGGCGGGAGGAGGCTGGGAAGGGGCTCAACTTCCTCCTCTAGAACAGAGCAGCTGTCTGGGTCTGTGAATCTGTCTCCCACACATAATTGGAGGTGAGCATAGAATCTGCCTGCAATGCAGGAGACTCAGGTTCGATATCTGGGCTGGGAAGATCCCCTGGAGAAGACAATGGCAACCCACTCCAGTATTCTTGCCTGGAGAATTCCATGGACAGAGGAGACTGGTGGGCTCCAGTCCTTGGGGTTGCAAAGAGTCAGACAGGACTGAGCAACTAACACTTTCACTTTTCATTCCTGTCCTAGGGATAGCAAAGTCCTAGAGGCTTCTGAAAGTTCCTCCCCCACCTGTGCTTCACTCCAGGTGAATTTCTAAGGGCCCCATCACCCTATTCTATTCAGGACAGCTCTGTTTCCAGGGCGCAGGAATTCAGAGTAGGGACCAGATGTCACCATAGCCTCTTTCCCAGGGCCTGACTGGTAGTAAGTGCCCGGTGAGTGTTTGTTGGCTGCATGAAGGAGTCACCATGCCCCCTCCTGCACTCTCCCTGCTCACAGCGGGCCTCTGGATGGGGGCTGTTGGTATGGGCGGTGCTGCTGTGCTTCTGGGAAGCAGAGCAGTTCAGGTCTACCAAACACTGGCTTCATCCTTGAAAGAGAGGAGCCCCTGATGGCCTGGGCAGGGAAGTCGAGTTGGGTAAAGGGCCTTGGGTCTTAGGGATTGAGCAAACACAGAGGCACCAACTCCAGGGTCTGCCAAGCAGATGCTGAGGTAACTAGAAGCAGAGGCCAGACCCACTCTGCCCTCTTCAGGGGCAATTTAGTATTTTCTTTTCTCCTGGTTGCGACCATCTGCCATCACTTCTGGGAAAGTTCTACTTTCCAGATGGCAAAGGGAGGGCTGGAGGAGGGGTTGGTACCCAGGGCTCCTCTTGAGAGCAGGCTTTGCTCTGTCGCTCCTGCTGGCAGTTAATCTAGATTCATACTCACTAGTATGAGGTGGGATGGGAGCTGGTGTTCTGAATGTTCCTGCCTGGTGGATAGCTGGATCAGGGACATGCAGAATGGGCAGGACCTCTGTGCCACCTGGAAAATGGGGTTGGGCCACTGGGATGGGGATGGTCACTCACCTGCCTTTGCTCTGGGGGTCAGGAGAAAGGCCACCAGGAGCAGGAGTGGCTGCATCTTCCTGGAAAGACTGCCCAGGATGGAGATGCTGGTGCTTCCTCCTGGCTCTCTTTCAGATCCCCCAGCCTCCTGGAGAGAAACGCAGTGTCAGTGGACTCAGTGATCTCGTGTTCCCCTCCAGTTTTGCGATGCTTCATCTTAAAGGCTTTCTATGAAAGCTTGCCCCGCCCCCACTCCATCTGCCTGATGACGTTGTCTGGGTGGTTGTGTGAGAAACATAGAGTGACCACACCAGTACCCACAGATGATGACTCAGAGAAGACCACTTGTTCCAGCCCAGAACAGGAACCCAAGAGGACAAGGTGGGGACTGTAGGGTGTGGTATCGACCAGCAGAGGTGCCTTTGATGTGACCTTGAAACACACTTGAGACCCACCCATCCTCTCCTCCCCACTTGAATCTTTATCTCCTCGGTATCTTTGTCCACCAGACCATTTCCTTTCCCCCAAAGCATTTTGTTCTCACAAGACCTAAAGGTCTCACCTTAAGTTTGTGGAGTGAATGGTCTCTTTCTCCTCCCATCTCACTCGGGGTCTAGGGTTATGTGTTTTCTAAACATGTCTGTACGGAATGTGGCAAATGGTTTGGTTTGGGGGTAGGTAAGANGTGGGTTTAAGGTCTTCTCTATGTTGTTATGACCAAACACACTGGAGATGCATCTCCTTCCCTTAGAGAGCTGACCATCTGCTGGAGGAGAAAGAGACATCCATGACCTGAGTGCAGCATGGGAAGGGCTGTGGTCCAGGGACGCACAGAGCTTGACTGCCACCTACTAAGTCCATATAGTCATCCACTCATCATCTTAACTTCCTTTCTAACACATGTACACCCGTGGCTGATTCATGTCAGTGTATGGCAAAACCACTACAATATTGTAATTAGCCTCCAATTAAAATAAATAAATTAAAAAAACAAAGAACCCCACCATTTAAAAAACTTACAAATACTCAGAGTGATAGAGTCCATTTCTCTTGTCCATGTTTTGCAAACAAACGTACTGCACTTGACATTTATTGGTCTAAGTTAACGAATCACTATGACTCTAGAAACTGAATCTACAGATTGATGTAAGCCTAGGTCATTCCTCCTTTGAGTAGGCTGGGGTTGGTTCCACCTAAACCACCTGAACTAAGACAGGGAAAGGGCTGGTCCGCCAAAAGAAGTTTGGATGACTAAGTGGCCCATGCCATGTGAAGTGGGAGAGCATGCTGGGTGAGCGAAGACCAATAATTGTCCTTTGAGTATTGTCTGTGCTGTGTCCAGAGGGCCGCACTTCAGACTCAGCAGGCCAGGCACATTAGAGGCTCACACTGGCTGAACAAACTCTGCTGAAGACCTTGCTCGATGGAAATAAAGGACAGTTCTTTCTAAATAGTCCAAACCCAGCCCTGTTCAAGAACAACAGAGAATATGTCAATGGTTAGAGTCTGGGGATTTAAGTGACTATCTTGATGTTGTCTGTACTTTACAGCTTTCTGAGGAGTATTATGCATCAAAAGACATAATTTCAGGGTAAATATCTTCCTTATCAAACCAAATACATTTATCGAACCTTTACTTTTTTGAACTTAGTTTGCCCACCAGTAGAAACATTTAAAATAAAATTAGCTTTGTTATTTGCGTGTAGTATATGTTCATTAAGAAAATTTGGAAAGTAGAAAGGAAAAATATTACTCATTTGCTTATGTCTCACAGATAGATTATTATCATGGCAGTGCATTTAAAATACTTGGGATGACAGTAGGAAGTATTAGGAAGTATTTCCCCTTCTTTAATTTTTTGGAACAAGTCTGGGTAGGACTAGTGTTAATTCTTCCTTAAATGTTTTATAGAATTCACCCGGGTAGCCTAGGTGATTTTCTTTGTTAGAAGGTTTTTGATTTTTGATTCAGTCTCTTTATTGTCATAAGTCTGATTAGATTTCCTATTTATTTTTGAATCAGCTTTGGTTATTTCTATATTTCCAGGGAACTGTTCATTTCACCTTGATTTTATCTAACTTGTTGGTGTGCAAACATTGATAGTATTCTCTAACAATTCTTTTAACTTCTCTGAGGTGGGTAGTAGTGTCCCCTTTTTTAAATTTCTGATTTCAGTAATGTGAATCTTCTCTCTCTCTTTTTTTGTTGGTCTAGCTAAAAGTGTATCAATTCTATTGATTTTTTCAAAGAACCAACTTTAGGTTTGTTGATTCTTTTTATTTTGATTATTGGCTCTAATCTTTAGTATTTCCTTATATCTTCTGGCTTGAGTGGTTTGATCTGTTTTTATTTTGTTAGGCTTACAGTTGTGTTGCTGGTTAGGAATGTTTCTTCTTCTTTAATGTCCTCACGTATAGTTATGTGTTTTCTTCTGAACATGACTTTCACAGCATCCTATACGTTTGGAATGTTGCATTTTCATTTTCACTTGTCTCAAAGTACTTTCTAACTTGTCTTATAATTTCTTCTTAGGCCCACTGGTTACTAAAGAGTGCGTTGTTTAATTTCCATATATTTCCATGTTTGTGAATTTTCCAGTTTTCCTTTTGTTATTCATTTCTAGCTTCCTTCCACTGTAGTTAAAAAAATAATTTGCATTCAGTTCAGTTCAGTCACTCACTCGTGTCTGACTCTTTGCGACTCCATGAATTGCAGTCTCCCTGTCCATCATCACCTCCCGGAGTTCACCCAAACTCATGTCCATCGAGTCAGTGATGCCATCCAGCCATCTAATCCTCGGTCGTCCCCTTCTCCTCCTGCCCCCAATCCCTCCCAGCATCAGTTTTTTCCAATGAGTCAACTCTTTGCATGAGGTGGCCAAAGTATTGGAGTTTCAGCTTTAGCATCATGCCTTCCAAAGAAATCCCAGGGTTGATCTCCTTTAGAATGGACTGGTTGGATCTCCTTGCAGTCCAAGGGACTCTCAAGAGTCTTCTCCAACACCACAGTTCAAAAGCATCAGTTCTTCGGCGCTCAGCTC
>SJXO01004726.1:5259-43672 GCA_006408615.1 Connochaetes taurinus
AAAAAAAAAAAAAAAAAAAAAAAAAAAAAAGGCAGTGAAGAGGAAAATGAGTTCTCCCAGTTACACATGGTCAAGTTGAATAATGAGGTATGTGGAAAGGAAAGCTCTTACAGATGATCCCATCAGCTCTTCATTGAGAAGCTAGCTTTAGAGTTTCAGGCCCCAGGATAGTGGTCTCCCTTCTGGATAGGTCAGTGCATCAGAGAATCCTTCCAGGGAAAAGAATACCTGAGGAACAAGTTGAATGTACTTCTAATTGCCAGTTCTTCCCTAGAGAAGATGGCCCTTGGGGGAACCAAGAACCTAATAATACATTTTCTTATAATTTCCTGATGGCCTGTACCAAAGGTTGGATTTCATGATCAAAATGACATAGTAAACCTCAAATATGACTCATTCATTTTTATTATTTCACTTATTGTTTCAGCTTCTTGCAAACCTTGAAGTAATCAGGACATAAGTTAAAAATAGTTCTATTTTATCAATGTCTTTGATATCCTCTATTAACAGATAGACTCAAACACATGATCACTTTCTTCCTCTGTACTAGACTTAGCTGTGCCTATTAACATTCAAATCCTCTACAATACATATCTTTGGAGAAATGAGAAATTAAGTGTTAATCTCACAGAATAATTCTTTTTTCTTATAAGGGCATTCATACTGCAGTTGATAGGCAAGAATTTAAACAAACAAACTTCCTTCCAAACAGAGAAACCTTTATCACTTGTTCAAATTCCATATACTCACACATTATGAAATATAAACTTTTACTATAAATCTGCTGTTTTCTCATTCTTAATAGAATGCAGAGATTAATTTTCACCATATGATTCTTATAATAATCAATTAATTAAATGTTGTTGGGTTTTTGCTGTGTTCACACTATGCTAACAGTTTTACATTCACTATTCCATTTACAAGACCTTCACAACAATCCTATGAGGTTGGTAAACTATTATCTACTTTAAAGATAAGGAAATATGGTTAGAAGGTAAACACCTTGCCCAAGTCATGATACCAAAATAAAATAGAGCAGTCTGTATTAAAAAATCAGGATGTCTACCTCTAGCTCTTTGGAATTTAGCTCTCCAGTATAGGTCTAGTTTACTTGTTGGAATCAGCCATGTCAGAGTTTGGACAAAGCCACCACCTATGACCATGTGTAATCCATGGCAGTTATTTGGCTAAAGTGTGTGATGTACAGTCAGACGTTAATGAGTTCAGGATCTATTTAACAAGTTCAGAATTTTTGTGCCCTAAAATTCTTCCAGTACCAAGGGATAGTTAGAGAGTTTGGGGTAGACATGTACACAATGCTGGATTTATTTTTATTTATTTATTTTTTCTTTACTTTACAATATTGTATTGGTTTTGCCATACATCAACAAGAATCCGCCATGGGTATACACGTGTACACACTGCTGGGTTTAAGATGGATCAACACATGGAACAGTACAGCACAGGGAACTCTGCTCAGTGTTGCCTGGCACCCGGGAGGGGAGGGGAGTCAGAGGAGAAAGGGCACATGTATATGTGTGGCTGAGTCACCCGAAGCTATCACAACAGTGTTACCCCAATACAAATAAAAAGTTTAAAAGAAAATTCTTCCAGCACCTTGCATTTTATCAACTCATATGCTCTTTAAAGATAAGGAAGCTACGGCCCAGAGAGGAAACATGGCTGATTAGTGGTAAATAAGAATCCAAGTCTTTTAATGCCCAACACAGTGATTTTTTATCCCACCACACCTTACCTCCCATAAGATGACTTAAGTCCAGTTTATACAAGGGGGAGAGAAAAATCACTTTAGGCTGACCAAGAAAATTAACTTTCATCTCTTATCTTCAGCAATATGTGTCTTGACTCTCTAAGAGAAAGGTCTAAGTCTTAGGTCAGGGATGCAAAAGTTCAGTTATAATGCAGGGACCACATCCACTTCAGCAGAAATAAGATTTTGCCTGGTTAGAAGATCCAAGAAAGTTTGAAAATAATCAGAATAAAAAGTGACTCAGAATTTGGGGTTTAATGTGTATTCCCAACGACAGCAAAGGGTGCATTTTCCCTTGTAAATGCTATAAATTTATACATTCTCAATTTGGAATTCAATATGAGCTGAGAAATTCCTTCAAAAAACATAACCTAAATGCTGACCTTCCCCTCAGTCCCATGTGGACTTAAAAATTATCTTCAGAATCCACAGATTGTAATCCTATTCTTGATAAATTATAAATAAATCCATATACAGGAAGGAGAACAAATATTTCTGCTAAAGATCCCAAGGTATCTAAAAGTAATCCCCCATAAAATATCAGAATAAATCTTTAATGATTTTCATTGTAAAAATCCCTTGAAAAAAAGCAGCACTATAAAAACTCAACTAAATAAAACAGCAATTCTAGTTCACTTACTGTGATTTCCCCTGTAGTTAAGAAGAATGCCCAAGGTATTTAGAAATACGAAATAACCATTACTTGTAATGTCAAATCATGCATGTTTCTCAAGTCCCCACTGCCTGGACAATTCTACAGGAAGCGTTTCTGTCAAGATGATACAAATTTATTTAAATGCATTCAGCATGCTCCAATACCTTGGAAAATCAAGTCAAAAGAAAAGAAAATGCTATGTTGAATTTGAAACCCAAAGTCTTCGGTACTATGAGGAATCTTCTGATCTTCAGAACCTAGTCTATGGATATAGAAGAAGAGACACAAATATTTCTGTTATCTAACAAGCCCTCCTTAGGCTTCTCTTAAAATGAGGAAACATCTTCTCCATGAATCTTAGTGTTTAGAGAGGATACTGAGAACATCAAAGAAACAACCTTTCTATCTAAGGCGTTATCCTCCCAGGAATTAATTATCTTTGATTTTTTAAGATTTGCCTAGAAGCAGATATTTGGGAGAATTCATCCATGAACAACACATTTTCACCTGATTGGTTTTTTCCCTGCACTTTAACAGCCTGTATTCTTGGTCTGGAAAACTATGTGATAAAGTACTCTTCATGCAAGCCCTTGGGAATCAAGAGCTGAGGCATGAAGGACTCTGAATGATGCCACCATGGGGTTTCATCCAGGTGGAATATCCCTAAGAAAATTTACTCACTGACTGAGGTCACCAGAGGGGGTTGAGATACATATAGGTGCATGACTATTACATCTTGAGTAACTGACTGCTTAATCATTATAAAATGTCTCTTGGTCTATAGCAACAAGTTATGGCCTAAAGTTTATTTTGTCCTATATTTCCATCGCCTGTTCTTTCACCTCTCTTTTTGTTACTATTTCCATAATATATATTTCTTGCCACTTTCACTTTCCACTTATTGCCGGGAGCCAGCGTGAGGAATTCCACCCGTGACAAGGTCATGCGGCAAGAGCTCTGATGGCAAGGCTAATCAGACCTCAGGTTTTCCCCCTGGAATTTCCTGAGCATCCACCCCCCAAAAATAAGAATCTGCCTGCTTTTCCACTCCTCTGACATTCTCTGGAAAAAGTCAATTCAGGGCTTTAGTCTTCTGCATTTGAAAGAGTGTTTCAATCCAAAAACCCCTCTGATGGCTTTCTAGCCTGCCTGCAGGACTCGTACAGCTGTGCATGTGATTGTTTGAGGCCTCCTGACCGCAGGAGGCACAGGAAGCTTAAAACATCCTAGGAATGTAGGGGCTTCCGAGGAGTCAGAATCATTAGAATAGGATTGATTAAAGGTTTCATTTGTTGAGCCAATACTTGCTGTCAAATTTTCATATCCTTTATTTTTAGATATAGTTGGTATATAGAAAAACAAGTAGTAGGCCTGATATTAGCAACATTAGATCTTTGAGTTAAGCACCTTCTTTGTTATAACCCACTGCTCCTTTGTTCTATAGAGATGTAACTTTAATGCTTTAAGGAGATGCAGATTAAAGAAAAACACTTCAGGGGAAACAAGATTAACACTCATTAAGAAAGAGAGCCAAAAAAGTGTTAGCAAGCCTCCTGGCCAGAAGATAATGTAAATCACCTGAGACCTTTTGTATACAAAAAGATATACAGAAAGAGTCTGGGCTGCTAACGCTACATAATTTTGTATTACCCATTGATCTCTATGACCACTTTCACTTTCCACTTATTGCCGGGAGCCAGCGTGAGGAATTCCACCCGTGACAAGGTCATGCGGCAAGAGCTCTGATGGCAAGGCTAATCAGACCTCAGGTTTTCCCCCTGGAATTTCCTGAGCATCCACCCCCCAAAAATAAGAATCTGCCTGCTTTTCCACTCCTCTGACATTCTCTGGAAAAAGTCAATTCAGGGCTTTAGTCTTCTGCATTTGAAAGAGTGTTTCAATCCAAAAACCCCTCTGATGGCTTTCTAGCCTGCCTGCAGGACTCGTACAGCTGTGCATGTGATTGTTTGAGGCCTCCTGACCGCAGGAGGCACAGGAAGCTTAAAACATCCTAGGAATGTAGGGGCTTCCGAGGAGTCAGAATCATTAGAATAGGATTGATTAAAGGTTTCATTTGTTGAGCCAATACTTGCTGTCAAATTTTCATATCCTTTATTTTTAGATATAGTTGGTATATAGAAAAACAAGTAGTAGGCCTGATATTAGCAACATTAGATCTTTGAGTTAAGCACCTTCTTTGTTATAACCCACTGCTCCTTTGTTCTATAGAGATGTAACTTTAATGCTTTAAGGAGATGCAGATTAAAGAAAAACACTTCAGGGGAAACAAGATTAACACTCATTAAGAAAGAGAGCCAAAAAAGTGTTAGCAAGCCTCCTGGCCAGAAGATAATGTAAATCACCTGAGACCTTTTGTATACAAAAAGATATACAGAAAGAGTCTGGGCTGCTAACGCTACATAATTTTGTATTACCCATTGATCTCTACGGTATATAAGGCCTTCTAAACAATAGGAGCCTGAGCCAGTCCCTGGACTGGTTTCCCCCGTGTCTCTTTACTTTAATTTCAGGCTGAATTTCCATCTGGGGCGCGGAGGCTCGCCAAGTCTACTTACTTGCCCTGGCTGTTAAGACCCGCGCAAAAGGGAGCCTAAGGCGAGGCACCCTTAAATATTCAAGCGAGCACCGGTGGCCCAACATAGATGGTGCAAATTCCTGTCTGGAATTTTATTGGTCTTCCGCGTAATCCAAGCTATTCAGCCCTCTTCCTCCACTTAATCTTCCTACTACACTGTTGTTTCTTAATCTAATCTTATATCAATCAATAAATAAGTCTTTTCTCATGCCGACGGTGTCCACCCTTCGAATTCCCTGGATCCCCCGGGCTGGACCCCGGCAACTTATCTATGTCTTTGAATTATGAAGCTTGCTTGTAGATAAAATATATATGAATCACGATTTTGTCCATTCTGCCAATCTCTGCCTATTAGTTGGAGTGCTAAGCCATTTCTATTTTATATAATTACCGGTAAGATAGGATTTACGTCTTACATCCACTCCTGCTAGTCCTTTCCCCTTTCCACGCCTTCATCCTTTCCCCTGTGCCAGGTTTATAAAATTCTGGGAAACTTTTGTTCAGGGCTCCCTCAACAATGAGACGACTCCCATATCTGTACTAATCCACCTGACTCTTGACTACACAATGTTTCATGGGGGATAATGGAACAGGGGGAAGATGATACTCTAGTTTTAACCTGTCACTTATACTACGTCAGCAAATGATTAAGGCTGCTGCTTTCATCTGTGGCTTATAAATTTATTCACTCCTCTGTCATCTGACAACTCAGTTCTCTCTTCCGCTCAGCTGAGCCCTTGAGTCTATATATAAAATTATGATATCTGTGAATAACGATGGTCTTATATTTTACTTTCCCATCTTTATACCTTTCATTTTATTTTCCTGTTGTATTGTATTGGATGGGCTTCCCAGATGGTGCTAGTGGTAAAGAACCCACCTTCCAATGCAGGAGATCTAAGAGATGCAGGTCTAATCTCTGGGTCAAGAAGATCTCCTGGAGGAGAGCATGGCAAGCCACTCCAGTATTCCTGTCTGGAGAACCCCATGGAAAGAGGAGCCTGGTGGGCTATAGTCCATAGGGTTGCAAAGAATAGGACATGACTGAAGCAACTTAGCACATTATATTGGATAAGACCGCCAATACTATATTAAATATAGTATTTAATATATCCAATGCTATATAAAGTTTCTGAGACTTTTCAGAAAATCATGCCACAGAAATCCACAGATTCTATCCTCTGACTCCTGGTCAAGCCATTACATTAAAATCACTCATAATTATTCATCTCCTGCATATATCATTTATAGAACAGAACAAAAACAGATGGACACCTGCCAAACTGCTAATACATGGTATCATCAAATGAGGTGTAGGCATTATTAAAAGAAGCATTTCAGTTAACCAAATATTTCACCACACACTTGTTCATAAGGATGCATGAGTTTGATAACTGTTTTATCTCCTGCCACAACTAAAACTTAAACTTTATGAAAGGTATCAATATATTGATTATATAACAATTCATAGATTGTTAACTAACTCTAGTTCCTCCTCTAACAAATCAGCTATCATCAGATGAATATCATGGTGAGATTTTAATTCAATGTCCTAACATGTTTGATTATCAAAATCAGTATTATCACAGATTTCACTGAAATCAAATTAATCCTACCAGTTATACCTCTATTAACCCAAAAAACAGGTACATTATGATTTATTTATTGGTTCCCTTTTTAGCAACAATTATAAGATCCAGCTAATCAAGGCTATGGTTTTTTCTGTGGTCATGTATGGGTGTGAGAGTTGGACTGTGAAGAAGGCTGAGCACTGAAGAATTGATGCTTTTGAACTGCGGTGTTGGAGAAGACTCTTGAGAGTCCCTTGGACTGCAAGGAGATCCAACCAGTCCATTCTGAAGGAGATCAACCCTGGGATTTCTTTGGAAGGAATGATGCTAAAGCTGAAACTCCAGTATTTTGGCCACCTCATGAGAAGAGTTGACTCATTGGAAAAGACTTTGATGCTGGGAGGGATTGGGGGCAGGAAGAGAAGGGGACGACCGATTGCTGGATGAGACGGCTGGATGGCATCACTGCCTCAATGGACGTTGAGTCTGAGTGAACTCCGGGAGCTAGTGATGGACAGGGAGGCCTGCCGTGCTGCAATTCATAGGGTCGCAAAGAGTCAGACACGACTGAGTGACTGATCTGATCTGATCTGATCTTTCTATTGAATTAATTTTCACTCAGATCCCCCCATTTGATATAAGCCAGGGTTCCCCTTAGCTTCCAGTTATCTAAGGCCCGTTTTGCAGACTCTGTTACAAATCCACTGGATACTTAGTAAGAATCAATGCAATCCATCTGACACCGCTACCATCATAATCCACTTCTCGTTCCACAAGGAACAGCGCTCTTAATTCTACTCGTTGAGCAGATTTACATTTTCCTCTTCAGTGAATTGGTTTCTATGCTGCTACTTACCAGACTGAGAGACGGCTTTTCACTCTTGAGCCACCATTTGTAAATAATACTGATTTTAGGCATCCTCCAATAACTGATCATAGGGAGGGACTCCTTCAGCCATGAGGTTTCGATATTCTTCAGGAGGCCCTAATATAGGGCTCGAAGGTAAACCAGCCATTGTTCACACATGCAGTGACTGCTGCTTTCACATATTCTTACATTTGATTTCCTACTTGATAAAATAACTCTTCTGCTCATTTCCCGACATACTAGCATGATTATCTGACATAATTCGGGGTGTTTTAGATCTCAATAATGCATGTCCTTCAGTAAGAAAAAGCAGTTTCAGGTGAAGTTCAATTACAAGCTAGCAAATCACCCTTCAGTGTGTTCTTTTAGTGTTTCAGCTAACTGCTCAGTCCAAAATCCCACTGATTACCGATAAGTGGCAATTCTGGCATTCCCTTGTGAAAAAGCATTATTCAGAAAAGAAAATATATTGCTTTCAAGACTCTTATTAGGAACAGAGAAGCAGCACTCTGAAGTGCACCCACATGTGGAGAAAAGGGAACCCTCCTACTAAGTTGCTGGAAATGTATATTGGTGCAGCCACTGTGGAAAATAAGATGGAGGTTCCTCAAAGAAACAAAACTAGAGTTGCCACAGGACACAGCAATCCCACTCAGACAAAACTAATCGAAAAGATACAGGCGCTCCTACGCTCATAGCAACACTATTTACAACGGCCAGTACAAGGAAACAGCCTAAATGTCCATGAACAGAGGAATGCGTAAAGAAAGATGTGGTACATATATGCAGCAGAATATTATTCAACCTTCAAAATGAATGAAACAATGCCATCTGCAGCAACATGGATGGGCCTAGAGACTGTAATGCTAAGAAAAGTAAGTCAGAAAGAGAAACACAAATACCATACGACATCACTTATATGTGGACTCTAAAATATGACACCAAGAAATTCGTGGGTATAAGTATATGTATAATTGCTTCACTTTGCTATACACCTGAAACTAACTCAACATTGTAAATCAACTATACGCCAATAAAAATTTTAATAAAAAAATTACAGATGACATGAATGAACAAATCTATAAGACAGAAACAGACTCAGACTTAGAGAACAGAGCTGTGGTCGCCAGGGGGAAGGTGGGTAGGGGAGGGAAGGAATGGAATGGGAGTTCAGGATTAGCAGAAGGAAACTGTTACAAACAGGATGGATAAACAAGGTCATACTATTTAGCACCAGGAACTATATTCAATATCTTGTGACAGATCATAATGGAAAAGAATATATATGTATATATATATATATATAGAGAGAGAGAGAGAGACAGTCACTTTGCTGTACAGAAGAAATTAACACAATATTGTAAATCAACTAAATTTCAATCAAAATTTTTTAAAAGAATATCCATAGCTTTTTTCTTAGCTATAATTGTGTCACATGCCTATCCCTAAGTTTATCACTAGAAAGGAGAAAAACAGTCATAATTACTTAAACTAATTCAGATTCACACTATGAACTGGGGTTGGACCACAGTTTCCCCAAACACATGGCCACCAAGCACCAGAACAAAGGGAGCTTTGGTTGAAAGAAAGAAGATAAGAAATAACTACTCTGTGGACAACTGTCTGCCATACCTAATACGTCTGTATTAATTACTCCCTTCTCACTCTTGTATCTATAACTTTCTCTCTTCTTCCCTTCCCCTTCCCATTTCTCTTCCCTTCCTCCTTCCTCTTCTCTTCCTCTCTCCCAATTTCTCACCCTCCCTCATCTCCTCTCTTTTAGTTCTTCCCACTGGTATTTAAATATGACCAACTTTCTCCCATTTTGAAAAACAATCATCTTCAATCCCATATCCCAAGATAGTACCTAAGTACCTAATTTGATTCTGACCAACCTATGATGTACTATTATTATCTCTTTTTATAAGATAGTGGAAACTGAGGCACAGAGAAGTTTAATAACTTACCCAACATTACACAGCTTAACCAGGATTCAATAAATGATGATCAATAGTATTATAGTAGTGGAGAAATGCAAAATTTTCTCTCAACTAATTTCAGGAAATTTTTTTATGCATAAAGCACTAATGGATAATCTTATACCCTATTTTTTGGTGTTACTCCCAATAACCCCTATTTATTTAAGCTGTCCTTAAGCTGTTTTTCAGGTTCTGGTAAGTTCAGTGACAAGCTGAAATCTAACAGTAAATAGAGTTGATTATCAATACCCAGGTTCGTGTCTTTGGTATATTATTTCTCTAGGACTCCACCGTGTCCCATTTATATAGAGAATATCCCTGGTCCTAGGTATGATTATCTGCTCAGTCTTCCCTTCTACTCTGAAAGCATCAGGAAATTTCCAGAATGAAAACTCCCAACAGAGTGCTTAGGAAGACATCCCAGATGGGGGCCAAATGTGGAAGGGAAAATGGGAAATATTCTCTTTTCTCAATGGTCCTTTCTGATCAGTGCTACACAGGGAGTCTGTCTGAGGAAGATGTCCTTCCTGCCGCTGGTGGTGAAAGCAAAGCCTCTAAACAGCGCACAGCTAGTCTGAATCACTACCTCCTCCCCTACCAATCCCAGTGCATGAAACTCATCAAGGAATCAATGTCCAGTGCCCTACAATAACATAATTGTTAGAACTAAAGCTTAGAAATTAGACCACCTTGTATTTCAATCCAACGTCTACTTATTAGCTTTTAGATCTTGGTCAAAAGATACTCAAAGTAAGCATCAATTTTCATTTACATAAAGTAGGATTAATATATCCCACATACAGATTATGTGAGAATTAGATGAAATACCACATGTAGCACTGTGATGTAAATACAGAGTGCTCATTATCTGTTAGTTCTCATTGCATCCACATTTCTTGAATCTCCTACAACCTTTCTAGGACTCAACTACACTGTCAGATTTTTTAGTGAAAGATAGCTGAACATCCATAGATTTCTGAACTATAATGACCTATGAATCAGTATTCAATACTTTAAAACTTAACCTTCCTTCTCTCTTAATTTCTGTATTAAGAAATTCTACCAACCATAAGAGTAAAGAAACCATGTATGTGAGTTGAGACAATTCTTTGCAGAAACTTGAATCAGTCAAGCCATGTGCTCTGGTTTCCTATACACAAAGTGACAACAGACGCCAATGAGCTTTTGCTTTACACCAAGCACCGTTGTAAGCACTTTACATGTGCTAACTCATAGAAACCCCACGATATCCTGTGACAGGTACTCCTATCACCCTCTTCTTACAAGTGTGAGAACTCAGGTATAAAGAAAGAGGCTGAGGAACTTGCCCAAGATCACATAGTTAGCAAACAGAAGAGGCAGCAAAACCCTTACAGTTAATTATGATTCACTATTCTATTACTAAAAGCAGTTTCTCTAGCCCGGCAGTTGCTCAGTCATGCATGACTCTTTGCAATCCCAAGGACTGTAGCCCCCTAGGCTCCTCTGTCCATGGAATTCTCCAGGCAAGAATACTGAATTGGGTTGTCATTCCCTTCTCCAGGGCACCTTCTCAACCCAAGGACTGAACACAGATCCCCCGCATTGCAGGCAAATTCTTTACCATCTGAGCCGCTCTAGCCTACATGCCTTTATCTACGGGGCATTAGATATTTCCACATGTTATCTTCCTCAATCCCTCCTACAACTCTGTGAGACAGGTATGAATAAGGCTGTTTTGGTGATGGACAGGGAGGCCTGGCGTGCTGCAGTTCATGGGGTTGCAAAGAGCTGGACACAACTCAGTGACTGAACTGAACTGATGAACACTAGGGAGTTCATGCATCCATTATCCCATGACTAGGACCTTCTGTGCCTTGGGTCCCAGAGTTCAAGATCATTTTCTAAACACAGTCATAGAGGGGCTGCAAACCCAGCCCAGAGGCCTCTCCCTCATCTCCTTAATCACAGATGCCACAAGAGAGAATGGATAAACTGGTTTGGCTGCCATCTTGGTTGAACCTGCTAGTTCTAATCCTCTGGGAGTTGAGAGATCAGAGACTCCCTAACTCCTTGCACTTGAGTAATACTTATTTAAATATTTCCCTGTCACCACACTTGAAAGTGTTGGTAAAGATGAACCCAGGAAGACCATATAAGCATAACCATCCCCAGATCACAGAAGCTGTGTGGTTTTGATTGCCGGGAGAAATATCAATAACCTCAGACATGCAGATGACACCATCCTTATGGCAGAAAGTGAAAAGGAACTAAAAAGCCTCTTGATGAAAGTGAAAGTGGAGAGTGAAAACGTTGGCTTAAAGCTCAACATTCAGAAAATGAAGATCATGGCATCTGGTCCCATCACTTCTTGGGAAATAGATGGGGAAACAGTGGAAACAGTGGCAAACTTTATTTTGGGGGGCTCCAAAGTCACAGCAGATAGTGATTGCAGCCATGAAATTAAAAGATGCTTACTCCTTGGAAGAAAAGTTATGACCAACCTAGATAGCATATTCAAAAGCAGAGACATTACTTTGCCAACAAAGGTCCATTTAGTCAAGGCTATGGTTTTTCCAGTGGTCATGTATGGATGTGAGAGTTGGACTATAAAGAAAGCTGAGCACCGAAGAATTAATGCTTTTGAATTGTGGTGTTGGAGAAGACTCTTGAGAGTCCCTTGGACTGCAAGGAGCTCCAACTAGTCCATTCTGAAGGAGATCAGCCCTGGGATTTCTTTGGAGGGAATGATGCTGAAGCTGAAACTCCAGTACTTTGGCCACCTTATGTGAAGAGCTGACTCATTGGAAAAGACTCTGATGCTGGGAGAGATTGAGGGCAGGAGGAGAAGGGGACGACTGAGGATGAGATGGTTGGATGGCATCACAGACTCAATGGACATGGGTTTGGGTAGACTCCAGGTGTTGGTGATGGACAGGGAGGCCTGTGTGCTGTGGTTCATGGGGTTCCAAAGAGTTGGACATGACTGAGCAACTGAACTGAACAGAGTGACTCATAACGTTTCAAATAAATCTGGGGGATATTGCATTCAGTTCAGTTCAGTTCAGTCGCATCATGCTATTTTATCCTCTTCGGAATATTCATTTTTCTTCTTGTGTGATGGTATCTTAGAAAGTTTTATTTGAATGTAACATAAATTCACAAATCTAACTGCCAGTTATACTTCGAAAGTGAAAGTACAGTTGCTCAGTCATGTCCAGTTCTTTATGAACCCATGGACTGTAGCCCGCCATGTTCCTCTGTCCATGGAATTCTCCAGATAGGAATACTGGAGTGTGCTGCCATTTCTTTCTCCAGGGGATCTTCCCTAGCCAGGGACTGAACCAGGATCTCCTGCATTGCAGGCAGATTCTTTACCACCTGAGCCACGAGGGAAGCCCTCAGTTATACCTTGTTAAGAAGTATACCTTAAGTAAAGAAGCTATACCTTACTGGAGCTTTAAGGATTCAATCAGTTCAGTTTTTCTGAGGTGTAACTACATTACCCCTAATTTTGAGTTGAATTTACCTGATGTTTTATATTCACCCTGGAACTAGTTAAAAGTAAGAATAATAAATTCTGCAGCTTAACCTCATCAGCACAAGTGACTAGAGAAGGGAAACAGAGGAGTAAATTCTCATGAACTCAAGCCTCTGCTCCTTTGTATGGGTCCTCTTTTTATTCCTCTTTTCCTACAGGAGAAAATACATGAGCATTTTCGGGGGAATACCCATCAATGTACAATTATAGAAAGATGCCTGGAATGTCAACAGCAATGAAACTGTGTTTGTGTATATGAATGTGTACGTGCATGTGTGGGTGAGTAGGGCTGTGTGTGCAAGAAGAGCAAAGACAGTTATGTGTTCATTTTGTGGCCAATAATAATATGGCCCAAGTTTAAGTCTTGGGTTTATCTACTTCATGTTTTTATCAGTCTTACAAAAAGTAATTCTGAGAAAATTTACTGAGATTGGTCTAAATTGATCCTCACAATTGTGACCCCTGTGCTATTCTCAGAAAAATCAGTTATCTCAATGCCAGACTGGATTCATGGAGCAAATGAACAATGTGACGCAATTCCTCCTGCTTGGCCCGACACAGAACCCAGATGTACAGAAACTCTTGTCCGCCCTGTTTACCCTCATCTACTTTCTCACTGTGGCCGGCAACCTACTCATCATTGCAACAGTCACCACTAGCAGAGCCTTAGGTTCCCCCACGTATTTTTTTCCTATCTTTCTTGTCCTTCATAGACCACTGCTGCTCTTCTACCATGGCCCCCAAAATGATATTTGACTAACTTGCTCAAAACAAAGCCATCTCCTTCAGTGGGTGTATGACTCAGCTCTTTGCAGAGCATTTCTATGAAGGAGTTGAGATCCTCCTGCTTACGGTGATGGCCTATGACTGCTTTGTGGCTATCTGCAAGCCCCTGCAGTATGCCATCACAATGAACAGGCAAGTGTGTGGCCTCCTGGTGGCCAGGCCTGGGCTGGAGGATTTCTTCATGCTCTGATACAAATTCTTTTTATAGTCTGGTTGCCCTTCTGTGGCCCCAGCGTCATTGACCATTTCATCTGTGACCTTTTCCCTCTGCTGAAATGCTCCTGCATGGACACTCACATCTTTGGTCTTTTTGTTGCTGCCAACAGTGGGCTGATGTGTATGCTCATCTCTTGTATTCTTATCACCTCCTATGTGCTCATCCTTTGCTCTCTAAGAACACACAGCACTGCAGAACAGCAGAAAGCTCTCTCCACTTGCGCCTCCAGTGTTACTACAGTGGTCCTGTACTTTGTACCCTGTATGTTTGCGTACCTTCAGCCCATGATCACCTTCCCTATTGATAAAGCAGTGGCTGTGTTTTATACCATTGTAACACCCATATTAAACCCTTTCATCTACACCCTCAGAAACTCAGAGGTGAAAAATTTCATGAAGAAGCTCTGGAGCCAAAGAGTAACCTTGGGTAACAATTTTTGTGAGTAGAGAAGATAAAACAAAATGTATTCATATCTTAAGAACAAGTGTGACTAATAGAAAGGATAATGATTTTGAAGTTAAAATGTGTGACTTTAAGGATATTATTCACTCCTTGCTTTCTGGACTCTTTCTGGTTCATCTTTCATAAAATGTCACAATTTGATTAAATGATGACTAAAGCTCTTCAATTAGAAACTTCTTTGTTTCTATAAATTACTACTAATCAAGGGGATGTTGTTTTAAAAAAATAATTACTTTTTCATTTTATTTTTTCAGTTTTTTTTTTTGGCTACACCAAGTCTTCGTGGTTGCATGCGGGCTTTCTCTGGTAGCAGTGAGTGAGGGCTTCTCTCTAGCTGAGGTGCTCGGGCTTCTCCCTGCAGCTGCTTCTCTAATTTCAGAGCATGGGCTCTGGTGTGAGGGCTTCCATAGTCGTCGCGCATGGGCTTTTGTAGTTGTGGCACACAGCTTTAGTTGCTTCTTAGCATGTGGGATCTTCCCGGATCAGAGATTGAACCCATATCCCCTGCAATGGCAGGTGGATTCTTAACCGCTGGACTACCAGGGAAGCCCTCAAAGAGGCATTGTTAATCAACTTAAAGAATCACAGAGGATAGAAAAACTTTGGCTTACTGCATTCAGTAGAAGAATTCTCCGTAAAGCTTCAGATATAGAGTGTATAACCAATAGGCCAAATAATTAAAATATCTAAACAATAAGTCCTAACAACTAAATTTTTCTTAATGAAGTTTTAGTCCAAAGTACTGTAGGCAAGGTAGAGCTATTATTGTGAGAAATAATGACTAATGAGAAAAGAATGAGTTATGAGAAATGAGACTGATATAAAGACAGCACTCATTCCAAAATTAGTACCAAGTGCTGCACAATTCCAGGGGCACCCTTTACAGTGTAATCTGGGCTCTTCTCAAAATGAATTATTTTCTATGTCTAAAGCCAAGAAGGTATATAAAATTCTTCCAGGCACAACTGTAGAGCCATCTTGCACACAACTTCCCAGGCAGTGTTTTGTGGAGCACTGTTTTTGTAAAATATATTCAAAACAGTTTTGGGGGACGCCGATTTGTGCTTTAGCTAATGGATACAGAAGTATCCGGTACAAACAAAAATTAACTTGGGGATAGGTGAGTAATCAAGTCAGAAAGTGTGCACATTCAAATCTGAATGGGAAATTTTAGACCAATTACAAACCAACGAGATGGAAAATCATGTGAGATATAGACACAGTGCAAGTCTAAAGGAAGGAACCCCGATAAAAGAACCCAAATTGGGGCCAGGTCACAAGTCCTGCATATGCTAGAAGGTCCCTCCTACCTTCAGAAGGATTTGATTTAACCCACATGACTCCATAGGCATGCCTCAGGTGTTCACTGCATATATATTAATATTCAACGGTTTAGCAAGTAACTTATTCCAAATGGGAGACTGTGCTGTCGCTCAGTTGTGTCCGACCCTGTGACCCCAGGGACTGTGGTCTGCCAGTCTCCCCTGTCCATGGAATTCTCCAGTCAGAAGACTGGAGTGGATTGCCATTCCCTTCTCCAGGGGAAATTCCCAACCTAACGACTGAATCTGCATCTCTTGTGTCTCCTCTGTTGGCAGGTGGACCCACTGCACCACCTGGCAAGCCCCTGAAATGGGAGATTGGGTTCTTTGCTGATCACTAAGAATCCAAATGTTACTACCATATTTTCCAGCCCCTTTGTTTTTAAACAGGAAGTGATGTGTGTCACAGTTAGGCTGAAACACTGAGAAGTCAGTATGCTCCTCACCAGGACTTTTTCAGTTTCCTTTTTCCTGCTGCAGCAAGCCTGGAAGACACACACCGAGATGGCAGGGCCACCCAGTGAAGCAAGCTGCGTTAACTTGAGTAGCTGTCTGGAAGAGCGCTGTCCTAGAGGATCAACTGTCTCTCAGTGAATTAGGCCTGGACAGAACACGAAAGTGTAAGTGTTGAGCCACTGAGAGTTCAGGATTCATTTGTTGCCCAGCAAAATGGTCCTATCCTGACTAGTTACATTGAACCATTTCATCTTTTAAAAGACTTATAAATATCAAGGTGAGAAAAGGTCTCCACTACTTTTGCAATTATCTTCATTTTCTAAGCACAGAATGAATAAATGTCAATCTTTACAGAACCAAGTCTAAATAGAGCATTTTCTTCAGTGTAATGCATTACATTAACAGAAGCTTCTAAACCAGAAATTCATACATCATCATGTCTTTCCCTCCACCTGAGATATAAGGTGATCTTGAAGAAAATTATTAATTAGCTATTGCTGCTCTGTCAGTCAGTCGGGTCTGACTATTTGTGAACCCATGGGCTGACTGTAGCCGTGGGATTTTCCAGGCAAGAATACTGAAGTGGATGGCCATTTCTTCCTCCAGGGGATCTTCCCAACCCAGGGATCTAACCTGAGTCTCCTGCAGCTCCTACATTAGCAGGTAGATTCTTTACCACTGAGCCACCTGGGAAGCCCATTATTAACTAGGAGCGCCAACAAAAATTTCAACTCTCATGTGAACTATGTCTTCAAAACTTGTTAAGCAAATGTTCTGGCTGTTCCAAACAGTTCCTTCTTCCAACACATTCTCTTTAGTATATGTTCTAAATTTTCACTGATTTCCTACAAACTTTATTCCCACAAAATTTCCATGTGTCTCAGGAAGACGCTCTGCTCCCTACTTCTCAGGAAAAACCAGGACCAAAACAGAATCTTTCTCTTAATCTCCAGCCTCCTCGTCAATAACTGTATCCATATCACCTTTTAGCCCTCTTTTGCAAGCTATTAATAGATAGGCAAGGGTTCCTATTTAGTTTTAATGTAGCTATGTGTGTTCTGCATGCAACTGCCTTCTCTCTTCTTAGAAATCTTAGTTTTTAACTATCAAAATTTTAACCTTTGGTCATTAATCTTTATGCTGTAACCGAACCACCATTCACACACAATCTGGGGTCAAAACGAGGGAACAGTACCTTTGGCTCCAATCTATGCGATCACTTAAATCCCTTCTCAGTTATTCCTAACTTCACCCCTACCCTTCCTTCTCCCACCAAATTCTCATTATTAGTTTATTTCCCTTTCTAATACATCCTTCCTTCTATAAATCAGGAGACCAGCTCTTCCTATTGAATGCGCCATCTCTTTGCGTGATTTCACCATTCTATCAACTATTAGACCACACTCAAAGTGTCCTTGTTGTCGTTCAGTCACCAAGTCATGTCCCCCTCTTTGAGATCCCATGGACTGACCTGAAGTACGCCTGGCCTCCCTGTCCCTCACTATCTCTGAGTGCCTCTGGGTCTTGATAAATCTAAGGGATTGGGTCCCAGAAGAAAAAAATATATATATAAGGATGATAACAAAAGCAGTTCCCTTCTTGTCTTCTCAAAATCAATGATCAATCAGAATTATAATTATTCTGTGTCATTGCTAGGAAGCTCCCACTATGGGTCAGTCATCCTGTGTCTGCTGGCAACCTCCTCCCAGAACAAAACCCCAACCAACCAGTCAAGCTGATGGAATCCATGTTCTACATATGTGAATAAGTGTTTCTCTAAGTCCCAAGGACTCTGACATTTTCCCCAAAGACAGTCTCTCAACAGGGCATTGTTCTGTGGGTAGGGAGCATAACCATTCCTGCTCCTGATCAATTCCTTAGCTAGAGGAACATCCTGAACTCAAAATACCCAGTGAAATACATCACTCCAGATGATTCCTGGCAAGGTTGCAATCAACTTCACATCAGAGTCTGAAAAAGAGGAAACAGAAGCAAAGCTCTCCTACTTACAGTGTTTTTCTTCATTTTCGTACAGGGGTATTCTACAACAAGTATGGCTGAGTGTGTTTTTCTCAGTCACTTCTACACAGAAGCATAATCCTTTATGTCCTCGAGATTCCCCATCATAGAGTAGGAAGCAAACCGCTATTCTCCCAAACAGATTATGATATATTGACACCTGGATCGTTATGAAAAAGGAGTTATATCATGATGACTAGGATGTGGGGGGGGATGATAAATAATTATTTAATGAATATGGAGTTTCAGTCTGAGAAGGTGAAACATTATGAAGATGGTTGGTCAGGTGTTTGCACAACAATGTGAAGGTATTTAATGCCACTCAAGTGTGTAATTAAAATGGTAAATTTCATTCTGTATGTATTTTATGACAATTAAAAAAAATCAGAGAGTGGGACAGACTGAGAGTGAAGGTGGCCGCTAACAGAAGCAACATCGTCAACTGTTGAGAACAGAACTGAAAGCATTGCTTCTTTCTCTGCTCTGAACTCCAGGAATGCCTCAATTTGGTTTAAAGTTAAAGGTAGGTAAGAAAGAAAGATGATTCTTTGCAGAGTTCCAGCCAGCTCTTCATCACTCGAAGCTGAGGGAGAGAAGACTATAGTGGAGCATCCTTCCTGTAGTTTCTATTCTTTCCCTCTGGATGTCCCTATACATGAGTGCTTGGCTGAGCATGACTATTTTCAAAGGTTACTCTGAGAAAGCATAGAGAGCAGTAAAATCACTATACATCCCTGTAGTTCCCTCTGTGTGTGGCAGAGCTACAAGCTCTATAATACATCGTGAGACTGTCACCTAGGGACTCATCCCAGAGATAGTTTACATGTTTATGGCTTTTAAATTACTCGAAGTCTGGGAGCTGGGAACCTGCTAGTTAAGTCTCCTTGGTCAGTCACTAATACACATGTCACAGTGTCCAAGGGTAATCTGGCCCAGACTGGCATTTCTACTTTCAGGGTAACCATATCGTACCAAACACTCATGTTTTCAGAGAGAAATCCATTCTCTGAACTCTGACCTATGCCTAAAACCACCCCAAATATCCTTTGGCAAAGTCACCAACGTCAAACTGAGCAACAATTCCTAATATCAAGCTTTGCTCTTACCTTACCTAAGTTTCATCCTAAACTATAGCCAGAAGTGTGTGTGTGAGTCAGTCTTGTCTGACTCTTTGTAACCTCATAGACTGTTGCCCACAAGTCTCCTCTGTCCATGGAATTCTCCACGCAAGAATACTGGAGTGGATAACCATTCTCTTCTCCAGGGGACCTTCCCAACCCAGGGATCAACAACATCTCCTTGCAGTGCTGGCAGATTCTTTACCACCTGAGCCACCAGGGAAGCCCATAGCCAGAAGTATATTTTTAACCAAAGCTCAACCGCATTTCTAAAGCTGGTCTCTAATGTTGTTTGTGGGAGTCAAACAGGAGCAAAAAAAAAAAATGTCCTTGGCTGATGCTTTAGCAAAGATTCCAAGAGAGCCAATTACTAATCCTCTGAGGACTTGGAAGGTCAATGTATTACCAAACCCTGAGCTTTTTTGAAAGTCTATTTAAACATTTCTCTGGAGTCAATGAAGCAAGAATTACAAACAAGGGCCTTGAAGTAAATAAGAGCTACAGACCCATGCATCAACAAGGTGAAGATCTGCTTGGGAGACCCTGCTCCCAAGGTTAGTATGAGTTAGAAGAACGACTTACATCAGGAATAAAAGGAGTTCAATCCATGGGTTAGGAAGATCCCCTGAAAAAGGAAATGGCAACCACTCCAGTATTCTTGTCTGGAGAATTCCATGGATAGAGGAGCCTTGTGGGCTACAGTCCATGGGGTCGCAAAGAGTTGAACACAACTAAGCGACTAACACTTTCACTTTCACATACATTCTACAATTTCATATACGAGTTTTTTCTTACTTTGAAGAATCAAATTTGAATAATTTGATGTATACATTTGAATAATATATGTTTTGAAGATGCATTTATAATCTCATAAGAAGCCTGGAAAGTGAGTTAAAATTAAATGTGAAAGCTATCAAAGTTTCCTAACTAAAACAGCTTGTTTTCTGAGTAAATCCAGAAAATGGGAGAGTTGTCTAGAGACATAAGAATTCTACTCTCCTCCTTGTTAGTTGACAGTCTATTTGCAGCTGTGGGGCAAATGCCCGGTGGGAAGAAAGCAATGTCTGGATTTAATCTAGAAACTGAGGAATCCACAACCAACTGATCCAAGTTAGTAATGGCTAATTCTCTTCCCCCAAATTTAAGATGGTTAACTTAGTCAATTTCATTTTACCGAAATAATATTTGTAGTTAGATTCTGTAAATTAAAACTTAGCCTTTCTCTCTAAAAATGAATTTGGACACAATGATGTGGAAATGTCAATAGAAAATATTGTATGGAATGTTCCCAGCCAAGATGCTGTTGAGAATAACTAAAGTCACTTTTACAAGATTGGGATTGACATTTGTGTCTCAGCACCCCACTCTAGTACTCTTGCCTGGAAAATCCCATGGACGGAGGAGCGTGGTAGGCTGCAGTCCATGGGGTCACTAGGAGTCAGGCACGACTGAGCGACTTCACTTTGACTTTTCACTTTCATGCATTGGAGAAGGAAATGGCAACCCACTCCAGTGTTCTTGCCTGGAGAATCCCAGGGACGGGGGAGCCTGGTGGGCTGTTGTCTCTGGGGTCACACAGAGTCGGACATGAGTGAATCTACTTAGCAGAAGCAACAGCAGGGAAAGAAGAGAAAAAGAAAGATAATGAATAAAATAGCTTATGATCTTGGTTACAACAATGTGTAGTCTATCTTGAAAACCTATATACAGGCTCACTCCCCAGGAAAATCATGCATTCTTATATATATTCAATATTTTTACATTAGTAATGAAAAGTTCAAGTTCATCTTAATTGATAAAAACTTATTCCAAAAGGGGAAATTGTATTATTTCAGGTGGTCTAAACATTTTTGTCTGGTCAAGAGGAAACTTAGGAAAACTTCTTGACTTATATCATCTCATAGCAAACTGTGAGTAGGGTAATGTAGTTAATCCAGAGCATTATTCTATATGCGGTGAAAGAACAATTGCACAGAAAGCTCATTTCAGAATACTGAGAACTTTTTAGAGAACTTTGCACCACTTACATGTTTGCATTCAAAGATGTGGAAAGAGTGAGCATAACTATCTTGTTGAGCCAGACACAACATCCAGGGCCGCTGAGTGAATGCTGCTCAAAGAGCTGTTATAAAGAGAGTTTCTTGGCATATTGAGAGACAAAAACTCCATCTGCAGCTCTGTCTGTGTGTGTGCATGTGCGTTAATTTGAAAAAAGGAATAACGGGTCACAGAACACAGCTGGCATGGAGTAAGGTTTGATTGGTACTTTCTATGTTTGATACAAAGTTAATTTTTAAAATATTGTGTCCATATACCTATGAATATTCATTCCAATAGACAAGCATTAATATAACTTTATAAAGAATTGTCAATGAAACTTGTTCCCTAGAGTAAAAGAAGGCTATCTGTGAGACATTCAGAGCTAAGAAGAAAATTTAGAAGTTAACTGCATGTCAATATTCATAAAAAATATCTTGCTTTTATTGTGGTATTTGTAAGGTATTGTCACAATATACTTAAATTATATGAATCAGGAGAGATTTAAACTCTTCCCATCCTTCTTTACAACTCCCTGTTAAATATCAGAGGTAAGTGAAAGGAATAGCTCCACCAGTCCCAGGGACTCGAGCTAAAGAGATGATGAAATTTTTTCTATAGAATTTAAAATATCATCACTCAGAAATATTGTGATCTTTCCAGATCAACTACGTGCTTACAACTCAAGATGAACTGAGGGAAAGGATGAGCAACATAACAGAATTCATCCTACTGGGCCTGACCCAGAATCCAGGACTGCAGACACTCTTATTTGCTGTGCTTTTAATCATCTACTTGATCACATTGGCGGGTAACCTGCTCATCTCCGTCACCATCTTCACCAGCCCAGCCCTCGGTTCTCCCATGTACTTTTTTCTGTCCTATTTGTCCATGATAGATGGTCTCTACTCTTCCTCCATAGCACCCAAGTTGCTCTTGGACTTGGTCTCTGGAAAGAACACCATCTCCTTCAGTGGCTGCATGACTCAGGTCTTTGCTGAACATTTCTTTGCTGGAGCCGAGATTGTCTTGTTGGTTGTCATGGCCTATGACCGCTATGTAGCCATCTGTAAGCCCCTGCACTACATGACCGTCATGAGTCGACCTGTGTGTGCGCTCCTGGTTGGAATGGCTGGGGCTTTAGGCTTTCTCCATGGTGGGATCCAGATTGTGTTCATGGTTCAGTTACCATTCCGTGGCCCCAACGTCATCGACCATTTTATGTGTGATTTAATACCTCTCCTGGAGCTGGCCTGCTCGGACACGCACACTCTGGGGCCCCTGATTTCTGCCAACAGTGGGTCCCTGTGTTTGCTAGCTTTCTTGATGCTCGTTGCTTCCTATGTTGTCATCCTGCGCTCCCTGAGGACTCAGAGCTCTGAAGGGCGTCGCAAAGCCCTGTCCACCTGTGCCTCTCATGTCACAGTTGTCATCTTATTCTTTGTACCTTGTTCGTTCCTCTACCTAAGACCCACGGCCTCCTTCCCCATTGACAAAACTGTGACTGTGTTTTGCACCATAGTAACTCCTATGCTGAATCCGTTAATCTACACCCTGAGAAATGCAGAAGTGAAAAATGTCATGAAGAAGCTCTGGGAACAAATAATGAAAACTGATGATGAATAAACCTTGTGTGAGTATCTAGGCAAAAAAAGAAAAGTCTAGTGATATTTTACAGAAATTTTCTCCCCTTCTTAATTGATTGAACTGGGATGATTCTCCTGTCTGGATCAATTTTCTCTAGGGGCTCATACATTGTAAGCCAGGGTTGATATTCAGAAGGCATAGTACACACAGTGCTGAGAGCCCATGATAGTCTTAGGAGGCCCTGAAATGTTTTAATTTCTTTTATAACAGAAAGAAAGAAATTAATATAATCTAAATGCAGCTTAGATTATAGTCATCTATACAACCAGGGGACTTCCCTGATGGCTCAGACAGTTAAGAGTCTGTCTACAATGTGGGAGACCCAGGTTTGATCCCTGAGTGGGGAAGATCCCCTGGAGAAGGAAATAGCAATCTACTCCAGTACTATTGCCTGGAAAATCCCATGGACAGAGGAGCCTGGTAAGCTACAAGTCCATGGTATCACAAAGAGTCAGACACAACTGAGCCTTCTATGGGTAGAATTTGTGTAATTTGTGTAATGAGTATACAACCATGCAGTGAGAAAAGATAATTTTTAACATTTTGACGGAGGAGAAGACCCAAGAGGAAGAAAGTACCAAGGGTCCACAAAAGTCATAATGTTGCCCTGAGTGTGGGTATGAAACAGATCAACAGCAATATTCTTGAACACTCATTATACCCAGCACCATAGCTAGAATGAAGTTTTATTTTAAAAGAGGGTAGACAACTACAAATGAAAAAAGGACAGAACAGTAGGAAATAAGTTTTCAAAAAGTACATTTATACATTTTTTCTGATCTTTCTAGGTTTGAGAGGTTTATAAATAAAGTAAACACAGCAATAAAAAGAAATTTTTACTTATCACAATCCCAAAAAGATAACATTTGTGCACAAAAGTACTTTTTGAAAATTACATTTCATCATTCCCTGCAGTATACAAGAGTTTACAAAAAGAATTAAAAACAGAATTGGATGGCAAAAAATAAACATAGTTGATAAAGCCCATAGAGCTAAGTCTGCTTAGACATTAATGAAAAGATCTACACATTAAAGTCTCCTTTTAGACACAGACAAAGGAAAAGAAGGTTCTGAAGACAAAATAGCAGCTACAGGAAATTTCCAGTGATTTAAGAACAAGTTATGGAACTGTCATGGAACAGCACAGAATCACAAATCTGAGCTAGAGTAAAGAATCTACACCATGTACACAATGAAATTCTAAGAGATTCAAAAATAGAGATTAAGTGCTTTGGACAAAAGACGCTTAATTTCTCTTATTGTCTCCAGCATTAATTATTCCAGTAAATGTTAGCAAATTGTTTCACCTCTCTATTTTTTTCACCTTTAATATATATTAAAAAAAAAAAAAATAGAATTTCCAAGGTGGCTCAGTAGTAAAGAATCTGCCTGCCAAGCAGGAGACACAGGTTCGATCCCTGGGTTGGGAAGATCCACTGGAGAAGGAGGACTTGGCAACTCTTTAGTGTTCTTGCCTGAGAAATCCCACAGACAGAGGAGCTTGGTGGGCTACAGTCTGTGGGGCCACAAAGAGTCAGGCACAACATCGCAACTAAGCAATAACAACAAATAGGAAAATAACATTACATGCTTCCTTAAATTGTGCCAATTAAATGACTTCAAGTGGAAAACTGAGTCAGCTCAAAATTAACAAAAATTGCTTGGACTTCGCTTCAACTTTCAGAGATTCCACAAGAGCATAAACTATGCTGGGGACAGTGGTCCCTAACAGAGGAGTCCAAGAGCACCTCTGCTGTTATTCACTAATCAGGATGGCAGGGAGACCAAACATCCATCCCATCCATTCACTTCACTGCAAAATGTGTCATCTCAGCCAACAGGCAGTTCTCTGAATACTTAGAGCTAGTCTCTCACCAACGCCCTATTCTGGGATTAAACTGCACTTAAATATCTTATAGTGACAAATGGGAGAGTCAGTAGGATCAGCTATGAGATGTTTGAAAGTGAAAGTCACTCAGTCGTGTCTGACTCTTTGCGACCCCATGGACTATACAGTTCATGGAATTCTCCAGGCCAGAATACTGGAGTGGATAGCCAGTTCCCTCCTCCAGGGGATCTTCCCAACCCAGCGATTGAATCCATGTATCCCTAATTGCAGGTGGCTTCTTTATCGCCTGGACCACCAGGCAAGCCCAAGAATACTAGAGTGGGAAGCCTATCCGTTCTCCAGTGGATCTTTCCAACCCAGGAATCAAACCAGGGTCTCCTGTATTGCAGGTGGATTCTTTACCAGCTGAGCTACCAGGGAAGCTTGAGCAGCACTTATTTCAGAAGCTCTCACTGATAATGAATCCTTTTATCCTGTTTTCATCCTTTGGAAGAAAGAAAAAAAGGGAGAGCTCAGTTGGAGAGACCAAGAGATCAATCTCTGTACAGAGTTTGTAATTTATGGGGAAGACTTCAGAAACTTGTTTACAGCAGGGTTCCTAACCAGGAATTTGAACATAAGGTGATGCCAGCATTGCATTTCTAATGTTCTTAAGATTTTATTACCAGGTTAGCTCTCACTGTATTTTTTTTTTTTTACTTTACAATATTATATTGGTTTTGTCATACATCAACATGAATCTGCCACAGGTATACACGTGTTCCCAATCCTGAACCCCCCTCCCACCTCCCTTCCTATACCATCCCTCTGGGTCATCCCAGTGCACCAGCCCCAAGCATCCAGTATCATGCATTGAACCTAGACTGGCGATTCATTTCTTACATGATATTATACATGTTTCAATGCCATTATCCCAAATCATCCGACCCTCTCCCTCTCCAACAGAGTCCAAAAGACTGTTCTATACATCTGTGTCTCTTTGGCTGTCTCACATGCAGGGTTATCATTACCATCTTTCTAAATTCCATATATATGCGTTACTATACTGTATTGGTGTTTTTCTTTCTGGCTTACTTCACTCTGTATAATCAGCTCCAGTTTCATCCACCTCATTAGAACTGATTCAAATGTATTCTTTTTAATGGCTGAGTAATACTCCGTTGTGTATATGTACCACAGCTTTCTTATCCATTCGTCTGCTGATGGACATCTAGGTTGTTTCCATGTCCTGGCTATTATAAACAGTGCTGCGATGAACATTGGGGTACATGTGTCTCTTTCAATTCTGGTTTCCTCAGTGTGTATGCCCAGCAGTGGGATTGCTAGGTCATAAGGCAGTTCTAGTTCCAGTTTTTTACGGAATCTCCACACTGTTCTCCATAGTGGCTGTACTAGTTTGCATTCCCACCAACAGTGTAAGAGGGTTCCCTTTTCTCCACACCCTCTCCAGCATTGATTGCTTGTAGACTTTTGGATCACAGCCATTCTAACTGGCATGAAATGGTACCTCATTGTGGTTTTGATTTGCATTTCTCTGATAATGAGAGATGTTGAGCAACTTTTCATGTGTTTGTTAGCCATCTGTATGTCTTCTTTGGAGAAATGTCTATTTAGTTCTTTGGCCCATTTTTTGATTGGGTTGTTTATTTTTCTGGAATTGAGCTGCAGGTGTTGCTTGTATATTTTTGAGATTAGTTGTTTGTCAGTTGCTTCATTTGCTATTATTTTCTCCCATTCTGAAGGCTGTCTTTTCACCTTGCTTATAGTTTCCTTTGTTGTGAAGAAGCTTTTAATTTTAATTAGATCCCATTTGTTTATTTTTGCTTTTGCTTCCAGTATTCTGGGAGGTGGGCCATAGAGGATCCTGCTGTGATATATGTCAGAGAGTGTTTTGCCTATGTTCTCCTCTAGGAGTTTGATAGTTTCTGGTCTTACGTTTAGATCTTTAATCCATTTTGAATTTATTTTTGTGTGTGGTGTTAGAAAGTGATCTAGTTTCATTCTTTTACAAGTGGTTGACCAGTTTTCCCAGCACCACTTGTTAAAGAGATTGTCTTTAATCCGTTGTATATTCTTGCCTCCTTTGTCAAAGATAAGGTGTCCATAGGTGAGTGGATTTATCTCTGGGCTTTCTATTTTGTTCCATTGATCTATATTTCTGTCTTTGTGCCAGTACCATACTGTCTTGATGACTGTGGCTTCATAGTAGAGCCTGAAGTCAGGCAGGTTGATTCCTGCAGTTCCATTCTTCTTTCTCAAGATTGCTTTGGCTATTCAAGGTTTTTTGTATTTCCATACAAATTGTGAAACTATTTGTTCTAGCTCTGTGGAAAATTACCGCTGGTAGCTTGATATGATTGCATTGAATCTATAAATTGCTTTGGGTAGTATACTCATTTTCATTATATTGATTCTTCCAATCCATGAACATGGTATATTTCTCCATCTATTAGTGTCCTCTTTGATTTCTTTCACCAGTGTTTTATAGTTTTCTATATATAGGTCTTTAGTTTCTGTAGGTAGATATATTCCTAAGTATTTTATTCTTTTGGTTGCAATGGTGAATGGAATTGTTTCCTTAATTTCTCTTTCTATTTTCTCATTATTAGTGTATAGGAATGCAAGGTATTTCTGTGTGTTGATTTTATATCCTGCAACTTTACTATATTCATTGATTAGCTCTAGTAATTTTCTGGTGGAGTCTTTAGGGTTTTCTATGTAGAGGATCATGTCATCTGCAAACATCTCACTGTATTTATAAAGGCTTTAAACATAGATATTTTGCCATAATCTCCTATGAGTGATAATTTTGAAAAAATATATATTTTTAAGCAACTGTGCATTTAAAAACTCAAAATTATCTTTTAAACATCCAGTAGTAGTTCCCAAGAAACATGGAATGTCACAGGATGATGGAGAAAACAGGATGATGATGGTGATGATGATACTGGTAACGCTGATGACAATAGCTGTTTACTGAGCCCTTTCTGTAAATAAAGTCTTGACCTGAGCACTCATTCTATGTGTTTGGGAGGCAACAGATTTCTGACCTTAATTTATGGCTTTCTTTAAGTCTCAAGCCAAGAAAACCTCTGTCTAAAATATTTCTTTATTTGAACATAATGGTGAGCCTACCTTTCAGTTCAGTTCAGTTCAGTCACTCAGTCGTGTCTGACTCTTTGCAACCCCATGAATCGCAGCACGCCAGGCCTCCCTGTCCATCACCAACTTCCAGAGTTCACTCAGATTCACATCCATCGAGTCAGTGATGCCATCCAACTATCTCATCCTCTGTCGTCCCCTTCTCCTCCTGCCCCCAATCCCTCCCAGCATCAGAGTCTTTTCCAATAAGTCAACTCTTCGCATAAGGTGGCCAAAGTATTGGAGTTTCAGCTTTAGCATCATTCCTTCCAAAGAAATCCCAGGGTTGATCTCCTTAAGAATGGACTGGTTGGATCTCCTTGCAGTCCAAGGGACTCTCAAGAGTCTGCTCCAACACCACAGTTCAAAAGCATCAATTCTTCGGTGCTCAGCCTTCTTCACAGTCCAACTCTCACATCCATACATGACCACAGGAAAAACCATAGCCTTGACTAGACGGACCTTAGTCAGCAAAGTAATGTCTCTGCTTTTGAATATGCTATCTAGGTTGGTCATAACCTTTCTTCCAAGGAGTAAGCGTCTTTTAATTTCATGGCTGCAGTCACCATCTGCAGTGATTTTGGAGCCCCCCAAAATAAAGTCTGACACTGTTTCCACTNTCAATTCTTCGGTGCTCAGCCTTCTTCACAGTCCAACTCTCACATCCATACATGACCACAGGAAAAACCATAGCCTTGACTAGACGGACCTTAGTCAGCAAAGTAATGTCTCTGCTTTTGAATATGCTATCTAGGTTGGTAATAACTTTTCTTCCAAGGAGTAACCTACCCTTAGGATGGGGTAAACATCAAAAAATCAATGCTAGTTTAAAAAAAAATTAATTATGACAGCTTTTTTTCATTTGTGTGTTTACTCTGTGCAAAGAGCTTTTCTTTTGCTATTTAATTCTTATTAAAGCCCAATAAGTACAGTAATACTGATATTTACCTAACATTGTTGTATATAATATATGGCCTCCCCGGTGGCTCAGTGGTAAAGAATCACATGCAATGCAGGAGACTTGGGTTCAATCCCTGGGTTCAGAAAATCCCCTGGAGAAGGAAATGGCAAACCAGTCCAGTATTCCTGCCTGGAGAATTCCGGACAGAGGAGCCTGTGGATTACAGTCTATGGGGTCACAAAGAGTCAGACAAATCTTAGGGATTAAACGACAAAGGATACTATATGTGAACGCACCTAGGACATGAAGATGATCAATGAATGCTATTAATTTTTGTCCTTGTTGCCCAGTCATCAATTTTCCTAAAGACACTAACCCTCCAATATCTGTTCCTGAAATATCCTAACTCCCTTTTCCTCCTGACAACTTGTGGACTCTCTCTAGACACTAGAAGGACACTGGGCACTTTTAGGAAGTAAGGTGAAAGTCTCTTCCTTGTGAGACCAAAACTGCATTCAAAGGGACTAATTAATGATGGCACCACACTGTGCTCTAACCTGTGAATGAGGCAAAAACCGAGCCCCAGAACTGTTTCAGCAAGTGATGCTGTTGGGAGAGGATTAGTCTTCAGAGAAACCTAGCAGTGATAATCACCATGTTATCACACTGACCTTAGAAGCCACCCTTTTCAGCGGCAAGAGAAAGATTTTCTGAGACCACGTTGATGAGCGTTGTCAGCAGAAAGCAGAGACAACAAGCCAGCATTTCATTCTGAGGATTTTCTCCCTAATGTGAGCCACAGCATTTTCCTTTTTCTTTTTTTTTTTCTTTTTTTTTTTTTTTTTGGCTTCTCAATGATAGAGAAAGTAGATATTGGATTATCTATTACTATCAATTATCTACTATTGGTGGTGGTGATGTCAGAAAGCACAGAGCCTGGAGTGCTGAGTGACCTGGGTTCCAGCTGCACCTCCACCACAAACCATCAGTTCAACTTGGGACCATCTGCACCTCATCTTTCTGAGTCTTAAATCCACCACCTTTAAAACAGAGACAACTGGAAAGGATGATTTTAAATGCCACAGGGTTTTTCAGGAAATAAGAGGGAAATGGATAATGGAACAAATTCTCGGCTGCTTGTGAATGAATGATGCCCTTTGGAGTTTTCTCCTAATACTAGTCTAAGAAACTTTCAGCTCAGATGCATTCCTGCAATCAACAGCACTTCCCCAGTGTGAGATCTGCCTAAATGAGAAAAGCAATTTTAATCTCACACAGGAGTTCAAGGACATGAAACAGTGATATTTGGGTTGATATGCTTGGAGCTGGTCTAAGTGACACGTTAACAACTCGCCCAGGTCCACCGTTTCATGATGTTAGGATGTAAAAGAACAAAAACGAAGACAACACACCTGACGACATACTCGTGTCCTCAGATCCAGTAAATGTAAGTTGTTGTCCGTGGCGTTGATGACGGTGACTTCAGCGACACCATTGCCGGAGTGGGCGTCATATCCAAGCTCTGTACAAACACTTGCACTGTTTTCACTGACTGCTCGTTGCAGACTCAGGGTGTAGCGGTACTCTTATTTTCATTTTATAGATAAGAACATTGAGGCTTTGAGAAATTGCCCATGATTACATGGAAAATAAATGGTACTGGAAATATTCAAACTTAAGTGAGTTTTTGTGTCAGGATACTATGGTGAAGCCCACAGACTCTATAGCAGAACTGCCCAGGCGCAAGTCTTAACTCTGCAACTTATTAGCTGACTATGCTTCTGTAAGTTTCTAAAAGTGTCTCTCACTTTCTTCCTCTGAAGAAATGAGGAGAAAAATGATGATCTATCTTATGGGGATGTTATGAGGATTAAATGAGCTTATACATTTAAAGCACTTAGGACAGCACTTGCAAAGAGGAAATGTTACACAGGTGACATTTATCACTGCCATTCATGCTCTTGGCCATAATGTTCTCCTCTGTAAAGGTCGTAATCAGATTTGTTTCCTTCAGAAACTGCATTTGCCTTTGTAACCAAGCTTAGAAAGAAGGTGTGCAGCTTCCTGATCAATACAAGAATCTTCTCTCCAGCACTTCTTATATTTGCACATCTCTTCCTCTGACACTCAATGATTCTCCTTTCATTCATATCATACTGAGCATCAAATCCTCAGCAAGTTGGGAGATTTAGTTACTTTAAGAAGATTTATGTTTCCAGGAAATTAGTAGATGGTTGGTGGGTGGGATGAGTGACAGTTTTTGTTTCATCAAAACTTAAGACTAGCACAGACATTTTCTTAATATAATTAGGCGAATAAAGCATGAGTAGGAATATTTTGTCAGATGAGATTCTAATTTACAAGGACATTGGTTAAGAAAGAGTATCTCTTCTTCCTCCTCCTGTAGCTTCCTTTATGTAGAGAACAGGCAGATACTCATGTAATAGAATCTTTCACTGCTGGTCACTTTTATTTTTACTGCGACTCATCCCTGTAGACTATAGAAGGACTGGAAGCCTTTAACTAGAAGGATGTCACCAGGTCCAGAGAAAGTAAAGCCTAGGCATACATATAATGTGTAAAGCAAGGGGAAGAGTAATTTAACTTCTTATACTTGATACTGCCCGCAGCACAGGCAGAAGTGGGAGCAAATGAACAAGGAGAGAACTTGGGCGTCTCCAGCTGCAACCAAGTCAATGTCTCCCTACTCTACTTCAGTTTGCTTTGCATCAATTTCTGTTACTATTGGAAGCACAACAGAAAATGTAGCAAACCTCATTGCAAGGAAGAAGAAAGAGTTAATTCAAAGGGTATGAATTATGCATGCAGAGATTTCAGAAGATCCTAAGTATTCATGGGTTTCTTGAGAGCCATTGTATCCATGTGGAACCCTGCTGAAAACTGTCAGAGATGTTTTCTCATCAAATTAGAAAATCGATGTCCACCAAATGTTCCATTTAACAAAATAAATTCTAGATAATTAAATAATTATTTTTATATAATAACTTAGATATCTATTACCCAGTGATGCTAAAGTTAACAGACATGCTTACATGGATGAATTGGTACACAAATTTTGGAACAGAATGGGTTAAGAGGGATGAAGAGAAGTGGGTTTGGCTAAAGGAAATCTTGTAATATTTTGTTTCTCTCTTGACTTTATAGGCAATGATGTACTTGCATCCTCAGTGTCCTTGGACGCTATGGAAATACCACACAATATCACAGAATTTTTCATGCTGGGACTCTCACAGAACCCAGAAGTACAAAGAGCTCTCTTTGTGGCCTTTTTGACCATATATGGGATCACAGTTTGTGGCAATATTCTCATCGTGATCACCATCACCTATAGTCCCACGCTGGTTTCCCCTATGTATTTTTTCCTGGCCAACCTGTCCTTTATTGATACCTGTTATTCTTCCTCTATGGCCCCTAGACTCATAGCTGACTCCTTGTATGAGGGGAGAGCCATCTCCTATGAGGGTTGCATGGCTCAGCTCTTTGGAGCCCATTTTTTTGGAGGTGCTGAGATCATCCTGCTCACAGTGATGGCCTGTGACCGCTACGTGGCCATCTGCAAGCCCCTGCACTACACAGCCCTCATGACCAGGCACCTCTGTGCCCTGCTGGTGGGGCTGGCTTGGCTGGGGGGCCTCCTGCATTCCCTGGCTCAGCTCCTGCTGGTCCTGCAGTTGCCCTTCTGCGGGCCTAATGTGATCAATCACTTTGTCTGTGACTTGTACCCCTTGCTGGAGCTTGCCTGCACCGACACCTATGTCATCGGCCTGCTGGTGGTGGCCAACAGTGGTGTGATCTGCCTGTTGAACTTTCTCCTGCTGGCTGCCTCCTACCTGATCATCCTGCACTCCTTGAGGTCCCACAGTGCAGAGGGGAGGCGCAGAGCCCTCTCCACCTGCGGGGCCCACTTCACGGTTGTTGCCTTGTTCTTCGTGCCCTGTATGTTTACTTACATGTGGCCGTCATCTACTTTGTCTATAGACAAAAACATGGCAGTATTCTATGGTGTCTTGACTCCTATGTTAAATCCACTCATTTACACTCTGAGAAATGAAGAGGTAAAGAATGCCTTGACAAAGTTCTTCACACAGTAAGATCTTAAATGTAGCTAATAAGTTGGAAAGTAGGAAATAAAATGGCTTTATTTTGGAAAGAGGAACAAACCAAAACCTGTTACTTATTGCCATATACGTCTTAATCCATCTTATCCATTCTTTCATCTTCACAGACATTATTGATTTACTTAGACTTTATTGATTTACCTTCATATGAATTACCTAATTTGATAATAAAACAATTATATAAAATGCATATGGCATGAATGATTATTATAACTGTTTTAGAAATGAAGAAACCATATCTACTGATGTGGTTAATTGATTCATTAAAATTATCTAGCTTTGAACTTCCTTAGACAAAACTCAGAATCAGTTATTTTTATCCATCTTACCGATCTTTAAATGGCAACCTATGCTGACATCATTGGAGTCTGTGTGATAATCAGTTGAGTTATAGAAATGAGAGGCAAAACCCTTAAAGCAAATAACTTCACTCATAGCCATATGTAGTAGTCTGTGTGCATACAAGTCTGGCTTCTCTTCCTTCTCAACACCGTTTATAGCACCAGCAGCACAGCTACTACAACACAGCAGAGGATAAGATCTCAGTTCTGGAGACAGATCAACCTGAGTGTGAGTCTCATTTCCCATACTTTTTCATGGCACAAACTAGAGCCAGTGACAAAACCTTTATAAGCCTCTGATGCTTGTCTTGAAAATAGACATAAAATAAACATATCCAAAACATTATCATAAGAATTAAACAATCTATGTAAAGTTTTTAATCCAATTTATGGCACATATGGCCCCCTAAATTTAGCTGCTATTTCTACTTCAACCTTCTATAACCTTCCATAAAGAGGCTGCTTTCTTTCACTTTTCTATATCTATTTAAAGTTTGAAACACATACTTCATTTAGAACAAAATGGCTTATTTTTCGGCCAGTGACGGAAAGTGATATTTCCTTATATATTTACTGACTCTGTTTCAAACTCTGAGGGATCCTAGTGTTTTGGAGTTTAAAACATGCATCCATGTTCATTTCATTCCTTTCCTGGAATGAGAGGAATGAAACTCTGACCACATCCATCCCAAGATGCACCCTTTAGAAGTGTGGACACCTATAATTTACAATAAGCTTATACCTTGTTTGACAAATAATTTGTAATTCACTGGGCCACAAATATCCATTTTTCATGCTAAAAAGAAAAAACAAAAAAACTAGAAATTAGTATGGAAAAATAATTTTCCTTCTACAGGTATAAAATATCAGTCTCCAAGAACCATTACGTTCAAGAGATAATTAGGAAATAGTTATTGCTTTACCCTGAACTTCTAAGCATAAAAAAACAACAGTTGCCGAATTCTTAGGCAAAATATTGACTTTCTTAACTTTACCACATTTTGATGATGTAGTAAATAATAGCTAAGTATAGCAGACCTTGAGCCTTTACCAATTCATTTTTGCTGTTAGATTATAAAAATATAATTGAGCTAATTTTCCAATTAACTACAAAATATGAAATCACTGGGAGGGTTACTAAAAAGTAGCCAAGCCAGCTTCCCACGGTTAAATCTCAGGAAGCTTTCTAGAAAAGAATACTTTTGAAATTCAAAAAGCACTTTTATTTTTATTACAGTTAAAACAGCAAATAGCCAAAAGGACCGATGTAGTGCCCTCTTGTTTTTTGTTGTTCAAGTTGTGATTAACAGCGGCTCAACCATCTTATGAATACTGCTCATGTTTGAAAATTTTCAACCTGTTGGAATAAACACATCAGTAAATACCACCAGAAGTTTTCTAGATGATTTATAAATTATTGCTGAGCTTGTCTACAAAGGAAGTGTTATCTCCAAGACTATGTAAAATATTTTTCCTCCTAAACACATATCTCTTTTAGAATTTAGAAAATAAGACTGGCAACACACACATGTATGTGTGTGTGTGTGTGAGAGAGAGAGAAAGAGAGAGAGAGAGAAAGAGAGAGAGAGTGTGTGTAAATCCACTTATAAGCCCACTACCTAGAGGTAATCACCGTCAACAATTTGGTAAATATCCTTTTAATCATCAGCATCTTTTTCTTCTCTTCTACTTATTCCTTCAGCTATTTCTACAAACTTGGTTAAGCTTCCACCATTCTAAAAGTTACTCTCTGGGACTAAATTGTTTCTTTGTTTAGTTTACAAGGCATGTTAGGCAACAAACATTTCTGATCCTCAGTTTGCGCATCCAACAATGGGCAGTTTAGGGACTTCCCTGAGGGTCCAGCGGCTAAGACTCCACGTTCCTATTGCAGGGGGCCCAGATCAATCCCTGGTCAGGGAACTAGGATACCCGAAGCCCGAAAGCCACAGCCACTGAGCCGTAGGGCTCTCGTGCCCACAGGCCAGAACTAGAGAAGCCCACGTGCCTGAAGCAAGACCCAGTCCAGTTCGGATCAGTCGCTCAGTCGTGTGCAACTCTTCGCGGCACGCCAGGCGTCCTTGTCCATCACCAGCTCCCGGAGTTCACTCAAACTCGTGTTCATAAAGTTGGTGATGCCATCCAACCATCTCATCCTCTGTCGTCTCCTTCTCCTCTTGCCTTCAATCTTTCCCAGCATCACAGTCTTTACCAATGAGTCAGTTCTTCGCATGAGGTGGCCAAAGTATTGGAGCTTCACCTTCAGCATCAGTCCTTCCAATGAACACCCAGGACTGATCTCCTTTCAGATGGACTGGTTGGATCTCCTTGCAGTCCAAGGGACTCTCAAGAGTCTCCTCCAACACTATAATTCAAAAGCATCAATTCTTCTGCACTCAGGTTTCTTTATAGTCCAATTCTCACATCCATACATCTTTGACCAGATGGACCTTTGTTGGCAAAGTAATGTCTTTGCTTTTAAATATGCTGTCTAGGTTGGTCATAGCTTTTCTTTCAAGGAGTAAGCATCTTTTAATTTCATGCCTGCAGTCACCATCTGCAATGAATTTTGAGCCCCCCAAAATAAAGTCTGTCACTGTTTCCATTGTTTCCCATCTATTTGCCATGAAGTGATGGGACCGTATGCCATGATCTTAGTTTTCTGAATGTTGAGTCTTAAGTCAAGTTTTTCACTCTCTTCTTTAGCCAAAATAATATTATTTATTTTTTTAATTAAAATTTTTTAATTTTAAAAAATTTTAATTAAAAAATTTAAAAAGCAGGGCAATCTCATCCTTATGATCTTATGCAAGGAGACTGACTATGAAGAGCATTGTATCTGACAGGTGATAGGAGTCTAATGAGTTGTCGAATAAAAAGATTTAAAAAAACTATATCTGGCATTATTATTCCATTGGTCATGGTTACATGGCTATTGCTCAGGACTTAATAAAAATTTTACCATCTCTCTTGAACTCCCCTACCTCAAGCAGAGTATTATTTTATTTATTTATATATATTTTTTAATGGACAACAGCAGAATGAATACATATTCATATCAAATATATTTGCAAATTAAAAAAATTAACAAAGGAAAATACTACAGTATAAGCCAATTGTTATGTATAAACTAGTGCAGATGGAGAAGAAAATAATTTCAAAGGAATTTCCTATTACATGGGAATCAAAAATTTCTGGAATCACCACCCAGTCACTGGCTGGTTCTTCTCAGACACATGCATTTTAGGTCTGTGAAAGAAAGTCCACTTTCCAGTTGGTTATCACATGAAGACCAAAAGGTTTCAAGAAGAGAATGCTAAAGATTCAAGGAAAACATGAGAAATTTAGTTTATCGGCTGTTTATCTTAGGGGGGTACAAAATGGTTTTGGTAAAGCACTAAGGCTGTGGGTCACAGAGGGTTAGATTTAAATTCTCGTTCAGCCAAACTTTAGATAACTGATCTCTAGCAATGTAATTAACCTCTCTGACACTTCGTTTCCTAACATATGAGATGGGAAAATTAATATGACTACAATTATTGAGCTGAGGTGAAAATTAAATGAAACAAACATAAACCACTTTGCACAGGGTGAAATCATAAGTAAAAAAAGCTGTCATAATTTTTTACACTAACATTGATTTACCAGCTGAGCCATAGGGAAGCCCAAGGAAAGATATAAGCATCTGAATGCAGAGTTCCAAAGAATAGCAAGAAGAGATCAGAAAGCCTTCTTCAGCGATCAATGCAAAGAAATCGAGGAAAACAACAGAATGGGAAAGACTAGAGATCTCTTCAAGAAAATTAGAGATACCAAGGGAACATTTCATGCAAAGATAGGCTCGATAAAGGACAGAAATGGTATGGACCTAACAGAAGCAGAAGATATTAAGAAGAGGTGGCAAGAACACAGAAAAACTATACAAAAAAGATCTTCATGACCCAGATAATCATGATGATGTGATCACTAATCTAGAGCCAGACATCTTGGAATGTGAAGTCAAGTGGGCCTTAGAAAGCACCACTATGAACAAAGCTAGTGGAGGCGATGGAATTCCAGTTGAGCTGTTTCAAATCCTGAAAGATGATGCTGTGAAAGTGCTGCACTCAATATGCCAGCAAATTTGGAAAACTCAGCAGTGGCCACAGGACTGGAAAAGGTAAGTTTTCATTCCAATCCCAAAGAAAGGCAATGCCAAAGAATGCTCAAACTACTGCACAGTTGCACTCATCTCACACGTTAGTAAAGTAATGCTTAAAATTCTCCAAGCCAGGCTTCAGCAATACATGAACCGTGAACTCCCTGATGTTGAAGCTGGTTTTAGAAAAGGCAGAGGAACCAGAAATAAAATTGCCAACATCAGTTGGATCATGGAAAAAGGAAGAGAGTTTCAGAAAAACATCTATTTCTGCTTTATTGACTATGCCAAAGCCTTTGACTGTGTGGATCACAATAAATGGAAAATTCTGAAAGAGATGGGAATACCAGACCACCTGACCTGCCTCTTGAGAAATCTGTCTGCAGGTCAGGAAGCAACAGAACTGGACAAGGAACAACAGACTGGTTCCAAATAGGAAAAGGAGTATGTCAAGGCTGTATATTGTCACCCTGCTTATTTAACTTCTATGCAGAGTACATCATGAGAAACGCTGGACTGGAAGAGACACAGCTGGAATCAAGATTGCCAGGAGAAATATCAATAACCTCAGATATGCAGATGACACCACCCTTATGGCAGAAAGTGAAGAGGAACTGAAAAGCCTCTTGATGAAAGTGAAAGAGGAGAGTGATAAAGTTGGCTTAAAGCTCAACATTCAGAAAATGAAGATCATGGCATCCAGTTCCATCACTTCATGGGAAATAGATGGGGAAACAGTGGAAACAGTGTCAGACTTTATCTTTTTGGGCTCCAAAATCACTGCAGATGGTGACTGTAGCCATGAAATTAAAAGACGCTTACTCCTTGGAAGAAAAGTTATGACCAACCTAGATAGCATATTCAAAAGCAGAGACATTAC